>APFE030852667.1:0-88476 GCA_000404065.3 Pinus taeda
AATTCGAAAAGGAATTCATCTGGATCCTCGGAGGACAATCCATGGAAATTGGGTAACGCTGAGAGTGGAATATTTTTCATGGGGGTTGTTCCTCTCGGAAGTTCCCCGATAGGGAATTCCAGGGTAGAGAGCGAGTTTTCCCCTCTCCCCTCTGCTCTGTTGTCCTCCATCGGGATTTTCCCTGAATCGCTCGCCTTGTCTTCTATGTCTTCTGTTTCTTTAGGTTCCTCTTCTGGTTCTTCGGTATATTCTGGTGCTTCCAACTTCCTCTCAGGTCCTATCACTTCCTCCGTCTGCTGGTCGGTCTGTGAGGAGTGTTGGATCTGGGGTCTCCGGGAACTTTTCCTTTGTGACGTTTCGGCCTTAGAGATGATTTCGTCGATGAAAGTCTTCCTTCCTCCCTTGCCGCCTGTAAGATTAGGTTTCTTACGTCCTCTCATACACCTGTTATTTCCACCAAGCAATCATTAATGCTTTTAGAGTTCTTTAGTTGCCTTCCCCGGCAACGACGCCAAAATGTTGGCTAGTTGAATTGTTTATGAATTAAACATTCAAGTACCACATTCATTATCGACCAGGGAACGTCTTTTTATTTCAAAGGCACTGCGTACTGTATGTACTTAAAGCCTAAAAGCATTGAAATATGTAGTATACGCAGTCATTACAGAATTGATTAAAGTGAAAACAATTGATTAAAATTACAAATCTAAAAAGCAAAATAAACGATGCTCTGTTGACAGAGGATCAGGACCCTATCCTCCGGATGGGGACGTTCAGCACCTGCCCCTGTAGTCAGAATTACTGATGCACACAGCACTCTCATTCACCGGTGAGAAACAATTCAAAAAGCAATGAAACAGAGTACTAGTAAAGTAAAGAAAACCACAGGTAATGCTGTCAAATTCACACAGAGTACCGGAAAGAACTTACTGCACGCTCACACAATCAATAGGAAGATAAATGGGTGAATCTTGTGAGGAAGGTGGGCCCAGTCCTTCTCACAAGATTCCCCGAGAAGATGAAGACGGATCTAAGTGCTCAAAACAACTGTATATTCATCTGCCAAAAAGATTAAGTACAATGGAACTCAGACTTGCTGATGTTCTTCAAAACCTTAGTTACAGACCGACTAACCCCCCCCTGTTTCATGTAGATGTCTCCTCTTTATAGAGGCGACATCTATTACAATAGCATGTTACACCGATTCAGTTAATCCTTTGTGTCAAAAATAAGCAAATTAGAATGCTGTTACAACAATATGATAATGCATCTTTTTCTGGAGCTTTGGCTATTGCACGGCGGATAACTGCTTGTCTTCTCGGGATTGTCATATCCTTCGCCATTTCCCCATGCTGTTCATGCTGATTGTATGCTTCTTCTCTAAACTTCCGCTTGACTATGCCATGTTACCATTCTTTAGATAGCTGCCATCTGTCGTCTGTGGCTATTACAAAATAGCTCGCTTTAGGTAATTATTGTTGCTGGTGTTGCGGCAACTGCACAGTTGCTGTTTCTGGTGTTGCAGCAACTGCGTAGTTGTTGTTCTTCGTGTTGCAGCAACTACTCATTATACTCCTGCAAGCTTTATGACAGTTATTTGATAATTTTAGTCGGCGTTTCCAAGGATAAGTAAAAAGATATTTACGAATATGAAATAAACAATTAAATATAGACTTGCGGAAGGTTACTTCATACCTTGGGGTTAATATGCCATTATGAAATAAAAGCTTTTGCTTATGACTGTAAAAAGGGTAAATATACGGCAAAAGATAAGTCAAAAATTGGTCAATTGTGAGTCCCAACAGATGGTAGCACCGATGAAGTTCCAGATGGTTGGGAAGGAGCAGTTTTTGAGGTTTGAGATGGTTGAGAAAGAGATTTTGAATTTCCTCTACCCTGTTGAATGACAATCTGGAGTGGAGGAGTGGATGGTTGACTTCGCACTGGAGAAGATGAAATGGATGATGATGATGAGAAAGTTTCACTATCAGACCCTTCAATTGTCTTCCTTGCTCTTTTCCTTTTAGGCAAAGGTAATTCGGTAGGTTCAATACCAAGCTTTTCACTCTGAAGTCTGGTGAGGGGGTGAGAAGGAACGAATTGCGAAGTTACATTGCCTTGAGATAACTCGGATTTCTATGGTGATATTGAGAATCCTTGAAGTTTGTGAATTAGAGACTCTAGTTCAGGATATTCAAGAGTTGATTTATCTGAGATGTTTTGGGGTTGGGTAGTGGTTGTTGTTTCCTCAACTTCTCACTTGAAAACTGGAGTTTTAGCATGTGAGGGAGAAGTTAGAGGTGAGGTGGAGGGATATTTACTCTCAGAATGGATTATAGATTTGGGTTTGCTCACCATTCACAGTTCAGGCCCTCCTTCTAGCGCCAAAAATGTTGATGCCTCGAAAATCTCTGCATCAACATCAGGGAAAGCCACCCGGTCCGGACCTTAAAGGCAACTCCTTTTCCATTTGGTGTGGTGGCTCTGATTGGATATAATGTGACCAGTTTCCCGATGATTTATAAATGGGATGGATAAGTGATCGATTTTCTAATATCTAATGGGAATGATGGATGATTTATTCTAAAATGCAACAATCTAAATAACTAATCTATCCTGGGAAGTCTTTCTCTTAGTGCAATTTTTGATGATTCTTATCGACAAGTAGGCATATAGATGACTCTACTTATAAACAAAAATATTTATTCATATGATAATTACTTTGTTCAAGTAGTTGAACAAATTAATAATTAAAACGTTATCACACTAATCTTTATATATCATTGACATAAGTATGTATGAAAAATAACAACTCTTAAACATTCAATAGTGATAAGTCAAAGAATTGCTGTGAAAGCACATAAATATATCAATAATAGCAAAATAAATAAATGCTGGTTCACATAAAAGTATGAAGCAAAAACATAGATAGTAGTACCATATGTATTTGAGTCTCCTCCAATATGAATTGCATTCAGATCTCGCCTTTCAACTTGGAAATTCTTTTACAAGAAGCAATAGTGCATATCACATAAAAGTATTCTTCATCAAAACTCAGAATTCAGGTCCAGTTTTTATAAAAATAAATATATTGGAAGTACAGTAGTGCAACTTCCGATCCAAGTCTTAATACAAAAATTTGAGGACCCTTTCTAAAAACATGAAAGGGTCTATAAATACTATTAAACTAACAAACTATGAGTGCTATGTTCTGGTATAACCAAATCACAAAAATGTGAAAATCTTCTCAAAATAGGCATGTTGCAATCGATCAGAATGGTTCATTGCATTGGCTGATCATCTCGTGACTTGAGCTGACAAATGGCTAGCATTGGTTGAAGTTCTAGTGGATGACTCATATTTGAGTGTAACTGAGAATTATATGTGGTATTGGTAAGTTCGGGAATCATATGACGGATTGCCTCGGTGAGGCATTTCATCATTGTCCACTGACTATGTGGTTTTACAAGGAAAAACCAAAAGGTTTCCCATGTTAAAGTTTGAATTCCTGCGATTAATCTTTCCCTCTGCTCCAGCTCATGTTTCCATGTTTGTTCTAATGCTTTTATTGATGGAAGTTTCCTTGGATAACACTCTGTAATTAAATTTGATAAATAAAGAGTATCATTAATCAATTCAACCATATTACTTGTTGCCGATCTGCATCTTGACGTAGCTCTTTATGCTTTCATTAGTTGAGATTGCCATTCAGTGAATAGGATTTCTTTATGAAATTCCAGAATTTGTGGTAGATTAGCAGCTTTTCCTTCTTTGGTTTCTTGCCAAGCGAGAAAACATGTTAGTCTTTCATCTGCTTGCTCTAATTTCTGTCTCGCATCAACTGATTTATCAACCATAGTTGATGAAATTTCACATAGGGGAAGAACGAGTGAGATGTTATGACATAATAGGCTCCATTGATTAGACAATGCCTTGATAATTTGTAGAGCTTCCGATTTTAATTCTCCCACTTAGGGATATTCTTTGAATATTTCTATTTGCAGTGATAGTTGGGCAATCTGTTCTTCTTTTGATTTGCTCAACTATTCATTTAATGATCGCATCTTTCTTAATGCTTGGGATAGTTCCTGTTGCTTCTGAATTGCATGTTGATCAATCCTTTGTTTTTCTTTGAGCAATTGCTCATTCAATTGATCATTTGACTGCCTCTGGACTACTAACTGTTGTTCCAACTACTCTATCTTCTGCTACTTCTCTTGTACCTATGTTTCCAGCAAAATGATTGCTTGGTCCTTTTCCTTGAGTAAGTTACTGACCTTCGATGCTTTGTCTATTGTAGCCGTTGTGTACGCTCTAGCATACTAAGAAAGTTTAGTGAGATCTTCAGAAGGATTGACTTCTTCTCTCCATACCACGTTTGTTATCTCCATTTGTGAAGTCAAAAGAGGAGATTGATCAAATTTCCTCTTTTTCCTTCGTCTTTTGATTATAGCCCTGTGCTTAGGGTTGTAGAAGACATCTAAGGATGGTATTTCTTCTACATGTAAAACAATTTCATCAGACAGATTCTCGGGAATTATTTCTACATCCTTGTGAGTTATGGGTGGGCTACTAGTTCCTTTAGTCAGAACTATATTGATTACTAATTTCTGACCAGTTGTCACCTCAGGTGTGTTCAATCCTTGTAGGCTTTCAGTATTACTGATGATAGAATCAAATTTTTGCCATTATTTGATCAGTTTGGGATCAACATAAATGCTTGAATCGATGAGTTCACTACTTTTTCCTTGTCCCTACTCCTACTCTGGAAATTTTTATTTTTTCGGGAATCTTTTCCACTACAGGAGTCTTTTCGGCAACTTTCTGTTCAGTTTGACTTTGTGGTTGAATTGTAGGGGTTGTAGCTAATGGGTCCAAAGGTGGAGTTTGCAACCTCTGGGCCTTGAGCCTATTAAACATTTCTATCCCCTCTTCTTCATACCTGATCCTAGCCAATCCTTTAACCTAAAAAATGTTTCGGCTGAAGCAAATAAATCATCAAAGTCATCCACTTCATGATTGAATTTAGCAAGTTTAGCTTAAGTGGTAACGTTATGGGCAACCTTTCTTAGGTTGTATTGCCTATTTAGAATGGTGGCAAGATTCAACATCTGAATCTTCTCTGCCTCTTTCTTTGCATGATTGTAATCATGTAAAGTAAAAATGTTACATCGTAGGGGGAATATAGGCCACATCTGTTTCTTGGAATCCCTAAGGGTTCTTGATGTCCCTTCGACTGTTATCTGATATGCCAATTCCCGTGCTAACAATTTATCAGGAACATATAGAGGGATATTATGGGGTTTAGTGAGACTGCCAAAAAGCCTCACAAAGGTACATTTCTCCTCGCCGAACTAGCTACCTACTGCTGTTAGATCAATTGTTGCTTCCTGGGATATCTTGGGGGCAAGGTTATGAAAATAGAATAAAATACGGGTAAAACAAAACCATTGAAAATTCTGTACAGGTGATTCTTATAGTGTGTCTTCCACAACTGTTTGTGATAAATATGAATAGGATTCGGATCTTGGGAAGTCCACTTCCATCCGAGTATCGGGTATTCAGAATTAAAACAGATAATATCCAGAATATATGCACTGTAGTAGAAAGGAGAAATGATCCAGGAAGTTGTATATGCATTCCTTCTGTATTCTAATATCTCAGTGGCTAGTCTGTCAGACAAAATATTTGCCCAATCCATAACATAACCATTGATTGCAGCTTCCATTAACGGGACCATATCTATAGTGAATTTTGCAGAATCATATTGTCCCCACAGTCTACACATCATAGCTCCAACATAGCAATAAGGAGAAGCTAATGAGTCGAAAAAATACTTACTCGATGACTCGTGCTTATGTTTCTTTGGGAAATGTCTCCATTGCTTGATTGGGTTCGACTCCAAGTCATTTTCCTTTGCAAATTCTTCTAGGAATGCCTTGTTGTATCACTTCTCGGGTGGAGGTAGATGGTACATTTGCCTGAGATCTTCAGGCTCGAATGAGCTGAATATCCTTCCATCTGCCATGGAAAATGTTCTATCTGAAATTGGGATTTTCTCAACAACCCATCTAACCACATCAATGTATGGAAAAATTTTGGCCTGCGTTGCTATCCTGTGAAGGTATGAATAGGCCAACTCTTTGAGGGTTCCCTCTGACTTGTTGGTTGAATTGGCTGTGGCTTCCTCTTCTAATTCCAGAGGCTCCTCTGCTTCTATCAAATTATAAATGCTTTCCCAGCTAGCATTTCCCAGATCGAGACATGTCATATCTGATATTAATTCCTTCTTGCTCGGTCCTAGTTCTTTGGATGCAAGAGTTGTTTTGGCCTTCTTAGATTTCTTTCCCATCTTCTCTGGATTCATGGATTCGAAGGAACTCTGCACAGGTAATTGGAAACTGTAACACAGAGATATTGCCGCTGAAAGCCAATATGAAAATGAACAGAATTACAGTGATTGTCATATGATAAATCAAATGCAGTTAAGAATTACCACGAATGAAATCTTTTAAAGGATTTACTCTTAACTGTAAAATTTAATAGCCATTCGAACCAATCATGGTGAATTAATACCATAAATACCCATCTCATTGATTTTATAAATGATTATTTCAAGTGTGTCTTCAGATTTCCTCAATCGACGATCGGCGATAAATCACAAATCACAATCGGGAGTTTGAAAGGGAGAGGCTTTATGACTTGCAACAAATATCTTCGATTGCCGAAAAGTAATATTATAATCAAACGAAGTACTATGCATGCAAACTGATTTAGCGTATGTTTCCCTCTTGAGATGTGCGCCCAATTGATTGATCGCAAATCGAGGTTTGGCTTTCGCTTTTATCCCTTTGTCATATGATATTTCCGATTGCCGATTGAGATTTCCTTCATCGGATTGGAGGATTTGATAGGGCCTTTTGTGTGTGTGTGTCCTTCCAATTGTCGATCCTAATTTCTTTCATCGGATCAGAGGATTTGATGAGTTCTTTGTTTGTGTGTGTCCCTTCATCATTGCGATATGCGATCTCCGATCGCTTTATCGCAATGTAGAATTGTTTATAATATTTTTAAAGGAACACTTTGTTTTTTATCAAAAGGCTTTAGAAAATGAATTATTTACATTGGGCCTTTTGATAAAGATTTTTCTTGTAATGAGGTCAATACCAGTTTTATTCATCAACTCACAAATCTAACTAAGTTTATTTAAAAAAGGGACCCATTTCTTAATAAAGATTTTGTGTAAAATTTTATAGAAATGGGGGGTTGTATAACATAACAGGAGGTCAAGGTCGGGGCTTGGGAACAAAAACTGCATAGTGCAACAGTCTTGGGAGACAAGAATTGTGAATTGCGTGGTGCCAAGAAACAAGGTCATAGCCAAAGGAATGATGATGCGTAGTGTGCTAGTGTCTATATGTCACCAGTGACCAAATGTACTCTTTCCATGTGGTTGATAGGGTCTTAGGTCAAATTGTTATATTTTCAAATAAAAATTTCAAATAAAATTTGACATCTTTTTGTTATTAAATGAGCAGTGGTTCTTGTCTAGGTTAGTGCTACTCCCTTCACTTACTCATGATCATCATTAATCATCATGTTCATGTCATCATATAGGTGCCCTAAGTCATCAAAATAGTTAATGTGTCATCATATAGGTTATGGTCTAGGATTTCATTTGGTTTTCATCATTATGTTAGTCATCAAAATCAAATAAGGGAGTCATGTCCATCATTTGGGTCACCATCATGAAGATAAGGCATCAGAAGACATCATTAAGGAATAGTAGGCACATATCAAAGAGTTACAAGATGACCTTTCTAAAGCCAACCACATGGTGGCATTCTTACAACAAGAAAATAGAGAGCTAAGGAAAACCCTAGTACAACAAGGCAAAGTGAAAATGGACTCTCCATTAGCAAAAAAATAAACAAAGGATAAGGGTAAGGACATCATGAATGTAAACCAGCAAGATGAAGATACACAAGTACGTCTTGAGAGGACTACTATTGATTTGTGGTAGCATCGGATGTGCTCTATCCATGAAAATTGGTGGAGAGGCTCAAGCACATGAGATCTCCAAGACCCAAAAATGGTTTGGGGAAATTCCACCTGGTTCGAGAGATATTAAAATAATTAATATTTTTGATGGGGTTCCTAACTCTAAACTTAGGAAAATTAAAATATTAATGGGTATTAATATAAAACTAGGTGAGAATGTTCTAAATGACATGGATCAAGCCAAATATAATCTTAGTTGTTTATTAGAGACTTAATCTCGACCGTTGAAGACTCAAAAGGAAAAGTATAAGAGGAGGCTGAGGGTCAGTTGGAGATACACCAAGATTGATCAGTCAATTTGATTTTCTGGAGCGGGGTTTGTTGAGAAAAATCGAACAAGTGATCTGAACTGCAGTGAGGGGCAATGATTACATAGTAGAGAGGTAGAGATAGTGCCAGAGGGCTAGCACAATGACTGAGGAGGTTACGCAGAGGCAGCTAGAGACTACGCAGAGGCTGAGGGGCCTGTGTGGGTGATGCAAAAGGTAGAGAGCCAATGCAGAGAGGAAAAAGGCTGATGTAGAGTGGTCCAGAGATATGCAGGGGCTAGCAGGGTTGACACAGAGCCTTGGAGAAGTGCCGAAAGAATTTTTGTGGGGCATACTAGTGTTGAGAAGCCAAATATCTGCTTCCGAGAAGAGGTATTACTGCCATGTAGAAATCTTTGTTGGGTGAGCCAGTTTGATACCCTAGCTGTACCCAAGAAAATTGCTTAATAATAAAACCCTCAGAACTGCTGCACCAGTTTTCCCGCATTGGGTTTTTCAGGGATGATTGTCCAAAAATAACGGCGTCCCTTGTGCATTTGTCTAGTATTTCAGTTGTTGATATGTATATGAGTTAAGGTTGCAATTATGTTTATTTTCAATATTTATATGTATAAATAACTTGTTAATGGAATAAACAAGTAGGTGAAATAAACCAATTAACGCAATAGGGATTTCTGATGTGTTAGATTCATAAATTTCAACATGGTATCAGAGCAATGTAGGTCACAGGAGGATTGAAGGCACCAACAATATTGAAAATTTGTAGCAGTAGCAGCTGTCCTGAGAGACAGAGTTGCTCCTAAGAAAAAGGCAACAAAGAAGGAGTGACGTAGAGCTCTTGCATCATAATTTCAAGCCAAAGAGAGGGCCAACACAGAGGCAGGGAGAGGCAGAAGAGGCTCATGAAGATCCATGTCATCCTACTCAGCCAGGTAGGCTTGACGCAGTTGGCTAGAGGAGCGATTCAGCCTTTGACGAGATTGCACAGAGCTGGAAGGCTCAGTTTGTTCAGTTTACGGGGCCTAGGGAGTTGTGGGAAGACTAGAGCTAGTGGGGTGTTGTTTTTGTCGAAGCAGAACAATACCTAACTGGACAAAACCAAGGTAGAGGGAGTCGCTACCTTGACAAATTTCTAGCCAAGAAATCTAGATCCAAGTTGCAATTGCAAAGAGGATTGGAGAGGAGCAGATCGACAGTTGGAGGGAAGATTTCCAGTGGTGAAATAGGGACATAAAGGGAGATTTCCAAGAGGGAAGTCAAATCACAGAGGGAGTCCAGAAGAGGAGTGGAGATTGAAATGAACAGATTGAGGGATCAAGATAGGTTGGACGGGTCTTCCAACTTTGTCATCTGGAAGGCCAGGATCCTGTCAGTCCTGGATAAACATCACATCAAGGGCTTTGCCTTGAGAACTGTGGCTATCCCAGTAGACCCAATTGATAATGAGAAGTATGAGGATGCAATGGTGAAGGAAAAGTGCATAATCCTTGATGGGGTCAAGGATCATGTCGTACTAGATATTGCCAAAAAGAACATGATAAAGGAGATGTGGGTTACTTTGACGAGATTGTATCACGACACTTTCATGCAGCGGAAGACGCTATTGGAGAATCAACTGCAGTCGTATCCGATGCAGAAGGGGGAGAAAATAGATATATACCTCCTCAGATTGCAGAAGATTCATGACCAACTTACTTCCATAGGGGCCATGTCGGATCAAGAGTTCATGGTGAGGACCGCCTTGAATGCAGTCTCTGAGGAGTGGGAGACATTTGTCGAAGGCATTTTGGGCAGAGTTATTAGTCCATGATGGGAAGAGATGTGGGCAACTCTTCGCCAAGAAGAGATCAAACGGTTGACCAAGGCGGGGAGTAGTGGCAAAGGAGGTCAAATCAAGAAAGAGGAGGAGGAGGATGCAACTCTAACATCTACGGGACAATAGGGGAACAGGAAGAAGAAGGATATCTCCAAGGTGAAGTGCTTCCACTGTGGGGAGTTGGGTCATTATGCAACCCAGTGTCCCAGAAAGAAGAATAAGGGTGAGGCTTTTGACTCCAAGGCAACTCCAGCTAAGGCGGAGAAAGAAGTCGAGACTGATGACGACTATGCCATGAGTGCTCATGCACCTCTAGAGAAGAGGTGGGGTGACATCGAGCTATAGCCTAGAGGACTATAGAAGATGAGGGGCAGGATCCTTGAGGTGCCCAAACTCTTGGATCATATCTGGCTACGGGAGCCCTGAATGATAGTAGTAGGATGACAAATGTCGGTAGAAGTAAGATGTGATGGAGCGACAAGGCAATGCTAGATTACAGAGGTCTGTAGTAGCACAGTGGGGTTGCAGTAGTGCAAGAAGCACATAGGTGTTTGCAATAGTGCAAAAGGAAAATAGGAGGTTGCTGTAGTGTGAGAGGCACAGAGGTGTTTGACGTAGCAGAGGGAGCACAAGATAGTAGCAGAGGTAGCTTCAACATTAGGAGGCTTCCGGACTGACAAGTAGGTCAGTATTTGGGTAGACCAGTTACTTACTTCTCGGTAACTGAGTTGCAGATGTAATAGTTAGCAGTGCCAGTGCTGTGGGCAGCAGGGGCAACACGTTGAGAGAGAGCTGCACTATAGATGTAGCAGTGGCAGTGGCAGAGCCATGGGCAATAGTACAGGAAGCAGAAGTGGAGTGGATTTTGGGCAGTAGGCCAAGCATCAACATGGGTACGGTACGGAAGGATCAGTGTGATGTTCAGTGGTGGAGCATTACTACAGCATATTCCTCGCTAAGAGGGAGTGTTTATTTTTGGTAGCACCAAATGTTCTCTAGCCATAAAAATTGGTGGAGAGGCTAAAGAACATGAGATATCCAAGGCCCATAAATGGTTTGGTGAAATTCCACCCGGTTAGAGAGATATTAAAATAATTAGTATTTTTAGTGAGGTTACTAAGTCTAAACTTAGGAAACTTAAAATATTAATGGGTATTAATATAAAATTGGGTGAGAATGTTCTAAATGAAACAAATCAAGACAAATCTAATCTTAGCCATTTATTAGAGACTTAATCTTGACCATTGAAGACTCAACAGGAAAAGTATAAGAGGAGGCTTGAGGGTCAGTTGGAGATACACCAAGATTGATCAGTCAACTTGATTTTCTGGAGTGGAGTTTGCTGAGAAAATTTGAACAAGTGATCTGAGTTACAATGAGGAGCAATGAGTACATAGAAGAGAGGCAGAGATAGTGCCATAGGGCCAGCGCAGTGACTGAGGAGGCTACGCTGAGGTAGCAGGAGCCATGCAGAGGCAGCTAGAGACTACGCAAAGGCTAAGGGGCCTGCATGGGTGACACAGAAGGCCAGAGAGCTAACGCAAAGAGGAAGAAGGCTGACGCAGACGTGACCAGAGCTAGGCAGAGGATAGCAGGGCTGATGCCGAGCCTTGGAGAAGCGCCAGAAGGATTTTCGTGGGGCAGACTAGTGCTGAGAAGTTGAATATTTGCTTCCGAGAAGAGGTATTACTGCCGTGTAGAAATCTTTGTTGGGCGAGCCAGTTTGGCACCCTAGTTTTACTCAAGAAATATGATTAATAATAAAACCCTTAGAACTTCTACACTGGTTTTCCCGAATTGGGTTTTTCTAGGTATGACTGTCCAAAAATAACAGTGTCCCTTGTGTTTGTCTAGTATTTTAGTTGTTGATCTGTATATGAGTTAAGGCTGCATTTGTGTTTATTTTCATAATTTATATGTATAAATAACTTTTTAATGGAATAAACAAGTAGGTGAAATAAATCAGATAATGCAGTAGGGATTTTGGATGTGTTAGATTCAAAAATTTCAACAACTACCACCAAGGCTATGGCAAAGAAAGGACAACAGATAGAAAAGCCATCTTCATCTCAAACCCTAGACAATTGATGACACTATAACAGTTGAGTTTGAGAAAGAAAATGAATATTGGCTTGAGAAGGTCAATGAGCACTTGGAGATGCCCCTAAAGAAGGCCAACAAAGACACCAAGCTTCAGAGACACATGGCAAGGTACTACTTCACCACTAATTAAATTTGCAAAATTTGGGTTAGGAATATGAAAAAGAAGCTAAAGAAAACCCTAATCAAGATAAAGAAGAGAGACAACCTTGATTTTCTTGCGATGCATCATTGATTGTATAATACATTACTCAAAAAGCAAAAGAAACAAGTTTCAAAGAATTTTGGAAATTTTGGGCAAATTTTGAATTTTTGACAATTTGGCAATTCATGATGCACAAAAGTACAACGAGCTCACGTTGCACTTCTTCTCATAGCCTCCAAATGATGAAATTTTTGCATGTATGTATATATATGGGTTATTACATTGCATATATACACTTGTTTTACCATGTCACTTCATATATTGCAAGGCAAAGCTAAAAAACTACCTAAACAACATGTTTCTGCCACCTTTTTGGGCCCCTTGCTGTGTTTTTGGAGTAGTCTTGGGAGATTGAATTTTTAGGTATCTTAGAGCAGGTGTTTGTAGTGATTTATGATTCTATTGTGTAGTATACATCATAATATTTCTAACCATACTACTTTCAGCCCAAAAATCCTCTAGGAAGGCCTCCAAACATCCTCTTAAAAACCACATTGCGCTTCTGCTAAGAGCACATTGCACTTCTGCAATTTTCACTGCGCTTTTAGCGACCAACTTCAAACTTGGATTATGAAAAAATGGGACTTTAGTTTTGAAAACTTGAGGAGGTTTTTTCGCATATAATACCTAAAAACAAAAACCTCTCTCAGTGTTTGAATATACTTTATGGTTTGTGATATATTCAATCATCTTAGAGGCATATTGTTTCGGAAAATAAAACACTTTGTTTTTCTTGTTTTAGTCATGGTTTTGTGGCACAAATTCCGAGAAAATTAAAATGAATTTCCAAAAATTGAGAGTGATTATTCTAAAAAATAACCTTATATACAAAAATATCTTCCATTTTTGTAATAGGTGTTATGCAAAATATATACCACTTCATCTTTGACCCCTATTTTTCGCTACGCTTCTGAGAGTAATTTTGGGAGAATGAAGTTTAAGATGGATTGGAGGTGATTTTTTTCTAGTTTAAAGGTTTTAAGGTCTACTAGACATCCAAGGGTATCTACAAAAATACTCAGATCAACTTTATTATGCATCAAAGTGATCCAAAATGGCTTCACAACAAGTACGTTGCGCTTCTCCCGCGCTTCTGTGGAAGAGGCATAATTTCAAGTTTTTGAGTCAAAGTCAACTTTTGATGATGTAATTTGACCTCCAAGGTGTTTTTATGATGTAATTGAATGTAATCATTATGGTTAATGTCAAATTGATGTAGATTCATCCTCATCAATGCTTATAAAGTCAAAGTGAATGAACTAAGTCTAAACAGGGAATTAGTTTCTAACTTCCCTAGTTTTAGGTTTGGTTAGAGAGATTGATGTAATCAGTTCCTAGGTTTATGGATTCAACCCCTCAGGGGGGAATATGGTTTTTTGTCTATATGTAGCTTTATATAAGTCATAGAGAGGGTTTGATGCTTGATAATCATAGCTTGAAGCTAGTATACACTTTTTGCAGTAATACAACAGGCAATTGCAACTATTATCTTTGGATTCTTGTGGTATGCTTTGTGACATTGTTTTTTTCTTTGTTTTATCATCAAATTGAATATATAATTCTCCTTACTACCATATCTATGATTTCTAGTGATCATCTCATAGGCGTTTAAGCATAATTCATATGTTATATGCTCTGTTTTGATGAGATTTTCATGCTAGTGTTCTATTTCTTCTGATGAGTGAATTCATGGTTACATGCTCATTCTGATCCTTAATATTTTAATCCCTATAACACAATGAAAACCTACTTATGTCACTAAACATACCTACCTTGCCCCATTATATCTCTGTAGCTGATCTTTTGAAACCCTGACCTAGTTTCCTATACCTCTTGACTCTACTCTAGCAAACCCTAAATTCAGACCTACAGAGCTTTGAATAAGATATATCTTCCTCTCCAATCACTCATTAGCTATGAGATTATAAATATCCCTCTTTGATTTGGTACATCTAGCTACCAGATCCAAAGTTGGCTTGAGGTTACCTTTTTCGGTCTCCTTTCTTAGCCTTGGGACACTGTGGAGTGCTAACACAGTGCGTAGCTCAGGAGAGGCCCAATAAAGCTAGATTGCTTTGTTGGGAAGTTTTTCTGAAAATGGCTAAGTGTGGGATAGGTGTGAATGATGATGAACTTTAACGTTGATCACACACTTAGAATACTTTGATGACACGATAACATAGATCATCTGAACACATGAATAAAGAATTTCCCTCCACATGACAACTTTAAGACAAGGTACGACAAGTGCGACACTAAGGATATACTTTGGGACAGCTGTGACTTGTGCGACAATGCTCAAAACTTTGTGCATGAGTGCGACAGATGCTTGCATTGTAAGAACAACTCATATATACAAAGACAAACCTTTGAAACCATAAGAATAGGCTTGTACATATTACAAGACAACCAAACATGCTAAAAGATGACAGTTTACCCAACATGCAAAAGGGAACAAAAAACTTGAAGAAAGTTCTTGAAATAAGCTTCAGTGTTTGCAACAACAATGTATAAGACCAAGGAAGGCTCTAAAATTGGGTGTAAGCCAAAATTTTGGAGGGTATTGTGGCACCTAAACCACTTGGCGACACACTGGTTGAACTCTAGCTTCTCTAACTTGGTTAACTTCTTCAATGCAGGGCCTCGGTTATTCAGGGAGTATTGATTCATCATGCATATTAATTTGGTCTTCCCACTTACAATATGAATAGACATGGTCCCCTTTATACCTTCTCGGTTGAAAACAACATAAGATTCAACAACATCACAATGTTTCAAGTTGGGAAGGGTAGTGTAGCTCGCAAGCTTAAGAATTTCAGAATATAATTTTTCGT
The DNA here is from genome assembly GCA_000404065.3 of Pinus taeda. Lineage (NCBI taxonomy): Eukaryota > Viridiplantae > Streptophyta > Pinopsida > Pinales > Pinaceae > Pinus > Pinus taeda. The sequence continues at coordinate 15,286 of APFE030852667.1, forward strand.
CTCTGGTGTTGCTCTGTTGCTAGCAAGCATGGATAATACCCCGATGGAGTCACGCAGGAACACAAACATTGCTCTACTTCCAACGAGCCTAGATAGTACCCCGACGAAGTTGCTTGCTTGCTCATTTATATTTTTCCCGTTCTCCTCTTCTACTGATTAGATAAGCATGAAAACACCAAAACATAAAACTGATTGTAGGCATAAGGTTTCCTGAATAGACATAGGTTCATAGTCAGTTCAAAACTATCCTTATGGACGGACCATATTTTTCGTCGGAACTTCATCGACCAAAAGATATAACCGACATAAGGAAGGCAAACTAGGGATTAGCTAAATGTTGAAGTGTCACAAGACTCTTTATACTTCATCCACACACATACTAAGAAGCCAAAACAAGTCCAAGCACACCACTTATTAACATGAGGCAAAAAAGGAGACAAACAACAAGAAAGAAAAACAAAAGAAACAAAATGAAAGCAAAGACAACAAAAAACAAGGAAACATACAAGAGAAAAGTAAGAAAATACTACAGACTAAAGAGTATGACACGAGATGGGTGCAAGATAAGGAAATTGATGCAGGAGCATCTGAGTGAAAAGGTGACAGTTGGGAAATGTTTTTTTATTTTATTTTGCTGGACATAAGGAAAAACACTTTGAGTTTCGTTTTTATTTTGTTTTATTTAAAATTAAGGCTGACTCAACCATTGTTCTTTAAAATTAAGCAAGCAAATCAAGATAGGATTAGTTAGGAACATGTTTAAAGAAACTCTTAGACAACTGAAAGGTAACTGAGGAATAGTTCCTCAACTATAAAGAAACTGCTAATAATGCATTGAAAAAGAAAAACCAGAGCTCATTGAGGGGATGCCATCCAGAGAGGAGAGAGAGCTCAGAATTTGTAATTCACAATTGTTTTGAATCTCTATAAAAGCAAACAATTCTAGAACCTAACATTAAGGAAGCCGGATAGTTTTTTTTTTTTTTTTCCTTGTGCATAAATGTTTCAGACATTGTAATGAAAGCAATACAGTGAAACAACTCATTAAGAATCTGAATAGCATCGATAAGAATCTTGTAACAGAAGGCATCTCAGATCGGGAACCAGACAAAGGAAAAACTAGCATATATAATACATTTTTCCTTTTCCTCAACAAAAAAAATAAGGTACTTTTATATTTAGCATTCAAGCATTCTTATACATGCATTTTGTTTCCCATTTAACAATTCACTATACAAAATCTATAACCATGAAATCGTGGAGTGTTCTGAAACCCATGCAAACCAAAAGAATTACAATTCACAAGCTTAATACTAGTCAAACAGTGAGGGCATGAAAACCTCTGAACCCACACACATACATGGAGGAATTGAAACCCCAAGGGTTACACCCGATTACAAAAATAGAAAGTAACAAAGAAACAAGAGAAAGATACAGCCATGGAAAGACCCTACCCAGGTTTTCCCTAAGCCAATGAACAACCCCAAGGACGAACCCATGGAGCAGCGTTCCCCTGGAATGACCCACACACCACCACAAAACAGGGCAACAGTTAGGTTGGGCCATGAAACCAAAACACAGTGAAGAGAAAACCAAGAGAGGAGTGAGGATTTACCTGGAGGAGGTCTGATTCCACGACGGAGGATGAGAGTCGAGACCTGCAACAGAGGGTTTATCCCAACAAAAATTCCATGAGAGGGTTTCGTCTGCTCACCAAGGACCCAGAACGTTAGAGCCTCAAAAACGAAAGGAGGAATTGCAACCGGAACAAGAAGATTACCTAAGAACGAGTTCGCTAAGCCGTCCTGTGCACCAGCAAGGCGAGAACCTGTGTTTGCAGAGCCGAATCTCCACTAGACCCAACATCAAGAAAACAATCATCGCAAAATAGAGCAGAGACAAAGTATGAGCCAAATGACAGAGATAAATAGACTTGCAAGTGGGAAAATGACTTGAAACCCTCAAAGAACCAGCGAAGTGAATCACCACAGAGAGCAAGCAAATGCACAACGCTAACAAACCACCACAGGGAACAAGCTAGGCACAACATTAACAAACCACCATACAGGACAAGCAAGGTACAATGCTTACCAACCATCACAGGAACCAGGTGAAAGCACTGAGCACCCATAGAGCCGAACCAAACCACAACAAAGTAAGAATGGATTCCAAATACCCTTGGCAGGTGTGATAGAACGTGGTTGTGAACCCAAGGGTAGTACGAAGGGTAGGCCGAAAACCATAAAACACGTTAAAACCTCACACTAAAACCTTGCCACTGTCTTAAATTTGAAAACAAAAGAGTTAAACGGTCACTACTACATGTCCCTCCTCGGGATCACCACTAATTTTTGGTATCGGAGCAGATTTTTCCTTTCTCTCAGTAAAGATGGAGGTAGGAAGAAGGGGTCGAGGAAGAGCCATCAAAAGAGTAGCATATGAAGGGTTACGAGAAGAAATTAGGATTTTAACTGCACGTTTGGCAGTAGTGGAAGCAGGAAGGCGTAGAGATCTGAAAGGTGGGGATGATAGTGAGGAGGAAAACACAACCATGACAGATGGGTTAGATGACGAAGGACCAGAGATTAAACTATTGAGGTCAGTTTTGTTGGCTAGCAGCAAGCCAAGACCAGAGCTCTCTAATTATGATGGCAGTTTGTCCACAGAGGCATTATTAGACTGGATTAGTGAACTAGATAAATATTTTGAATACGAAGAAATTAGTGAAGACAAGAGGATCAGGTTTGTTGTCACCAAGTTGAAGGGACATGCAACACTATGGTGGCACATTGTACAAACAGAAAGGAGGAGATTGAACAAACCATTGATTAAAAAATGGAACATGATGATTGCTAGAATGAAGAGCAAATTTTTGCCTAAAGATTATAAAATTGCCCTTTATAGACTAGTACAGAACTCGAGCCAGAGAATGATGGCCGTAAAGGAATATACTGAAGAATTTTATAAGTAAACCTGAGAGCTGGTTATGTTGAAGATACCCCTGAGAAAACAACAAGGTTTGTAAATGTTCTGTGGATGGAGATTCTAGACAAAATTAGTATTCTTTCCCCTAAGACCATAGAGGAAGCCTATCAGAGTGCTTTGAAGGTGGAGGAAAAGATTTCTAGGAAACAAAATGCCGAAAGAGGACGTAGTTTTGGCAGAGGTTGGGGACAGACCTTTGGCAGAGGTAGGACTGCCAACAACAATGAAGAGGGCAATAGTTCAAAGACTTCGAGACAGACTAAAAGGGAAGGTAACACCAGAGGAGGAAGGTCATACCAACAAGGAAGAGGTAATGGAAGAGGCAGAGGAAATGCCTATGAGTGTTACAAGTGTCACAGGTGGGGACATAGGTCCTTTGAATGTCCTGAAAATGAACAAACTGGGTAGAGGGGAGCATATGTCGCTCAGCCCAATGAAGCGGAGGTACCACCACAGGAGGTGGAAAATATGCCAGAAACCAGGGAAGCCTTGGTGTTGAACAAGGTATTATTGAAACCAGCTAAGGAAGTAGCTAATCAGACACAGAGGAAAGCACTGTTCTGGACAATGTGCAAGTCGCATGGGAAATGCTGCAAATTAATCATAGACAGTGGAAGTACTTATAATCTGGTAGCTACTGAAATGATGGGGGAATTGGGTTTGAAGAAGTTGAAGCACCCAAATCCATATAGGGTGTCTTGGTTGCAGAAAGGTCACCAACTGTTGGTCGATGAGTAGTGCGAAGTAGAGTTTCATATTGGCAAGTACAAGGACAAGGTGACTTGCGATATCATGCCTATGGATGTGTGCCATATTCTGTTGGGCAGACCATGGCAATATGATAGGAAGGTCGTCCATGATGGGGAAACAAATTGTTACAAGTTTGTTAAAGATGGGATAAAGCATACACTAGTGCCCATGAAGGAAGAGGATGCTACAGAAACCAGTGGGACAAAAGCATTATTGTTAGGTGGAAAAGAGTTCATGTGACAGATGGAGGATGATGAGGTAAAATATGCAGTTGTGCGAAGGCCAAATCCAGTATTGATCCATACTGAAGTCACTGAATTACCTAAAGAGACACAGGACATGCTACAGGAATTTAGTGCTATTGTGGTAGACGATCTACTGGACAAATTACCACCTAAGCGGAGCATTAGTCACCATATTGATTTTATTCCAGGAGCCAATTTGCCAAACAAGGCTGCTTACCGAATGAGTCGGAAGGATAATGAAGAAATCGGGAAGCAAGTGCAAGAGTTGTTGGATAAAGGACTGATTTGGGAGATTTTGAGCCCTTGTGCAGTTTCGACTGTTTTAGCTCCCAAGAAAGGAGGTGAGTGGCGAATGTGCACTGATTCTTAGGCCATTAACAAGATCACTATTAGGTACATGTTTCCTGTACCTCGGATGGATGATATGATGGATTGTTTGAGTGGAGCAGCATACTTTTCAAAGATAGACCTGAAAAGTGGCTACCACCAAATCAGAATTCGAGAAGGTGACGAGTAGAAGATAGATTTCAAGACTAATGAAGTCTTATACGAATGGTTGGTTATGCCATTTGGATTGAGTAATGCCCCCAGCACGTTCATGCATTTGATGAACAAGATGCTGAAGGAATTCATTGGTAAATTTGTGATTGTATATCTGGATGATATACTTATATTCAGTAAAAATTGCAGCAAAATAGATTACTGATAAATTTGAAGAAATGTTCTTTTTTCAAGAAAGAGTTAATTTATTTGGGATTTTTGATTTCTGAGAATGAACTAAAAATGGATCCGGAAAAGGTTGCAGCCATAGTGAGTTTTTATCGGAAATTTATTAAAAATTTCAGTGGGATTTGTGCACCCATGGTGGACACCATTAAGAAGGCAAATCAGCCTTTCCATTGGACAGAAACGGTAGAGAAGAGTTTTCAGCTACTCAAAAGAAAAATTACTGAAAAACCAATTTTGAGATTACCAGACTTTAAAAAACTTTTTCAAGTTCATTGTGATGCTAGTGGAACAACCATTAGTGCAGTACTCAGCCAAGAGGACAAGGCAATAGCCTATATCAATGAGAAACTAAATGAAAGTAGGAAAAAGTACACGTCTTATGACAAGGAATTTTATGCAATGGTTCAAGTGCTAAAGCATTGGAGACATTATCTGTTGGCCCATGAATTTCTCTTATTTTCAGACAATCCTGTGTTACAGTATATTATGCAGCAGCATAAGCTGAACCATAAACATGCGAAGTGGGTGGAGTACTTGCAGAGTTTTACATTTGCGTTGAAACAAATCAGTGGTCAAGCCAACAAAGTGGAAGATGCATTAAGCAGGAGGAATTTGATCTTGCAGGAAAGTACGATACAAGTATTAGGATTCAAACATCTTAAAGACTTGTATGAGACAAATGTAGATTTTAAGGAAGCCTATGAAGCTTGCCAAAATCCATTGTTGAGAGATAACAATTCATGGCTGGACTATAATATGCGAGAAGGGTTGTTGTTCAAAGGAGGGCAGTTGTGTATTCCGAAATGTTCTATGAGAGAGAACTTAATCCAGGAAAAGCATAATGGAGGTTTAGCCGGGAATTTTGGCATAGACAAGACCTTGGATTAGTTGAGCCACTTTTACTATTGGTTGAAGATGCGTAGAGATGTACAAAGGTTTGTGACTAGATGCAAAGTGTGTTAGCTTGCAAAGGGACACAATCATAACACAGGGTTGTAAACGCCCTTACCTATTCTGAGCAAACCATGGGACTCAGTCAGTTTAGACTTTGTCGTAGGTCTGCCAAAGACACAATGGGGATTCGATTCCATCATGGTGGTGGTGGATCATTTCACCAAAATGGCACATTTCATTCCGTGTAGAAAAACTAATGATGCCACACATGTATCACATCTTCATAGAGATAATCAGATTACATGGCTTGCCAAAGTTTATTATTTTTGATTGAGACGTTAAGTTGATAGGACATTTTTGGCAGACCTTATGGAAAAAATTAGACACCAAACTAAACTTCAGCTCAAATTATCATTCATAGACTGATGGCCAAACTGAAGTGGTGAACCGAAGTCTGGGAAATCTATTAAGGGGTTTGGTTGGAGAAAATTCTTGACAGTGGGATCATGTGCTTGTACAAGAAAAATTTGCTTATAACGATTCGCCCAACAGAAGCACAGGAAATAGTCCTTTCCAGATCCTATACGAAATGCACCCACATGGAGTACATGAGTTACGAGATTTGCGTTAGTTGGAGCACAGGAGTGCTGATGGTGAAGATTTCACAAAGGCAATCAATGATCTTCATGAACAAGTGAAATTAAAATTACAAGATAATAGCCAAAGATACAAATAAAAGCAGATTTGAAAAGGCAAGAGGTACAATTCAACGTAGGAGAACTGGTACTAGCACAATTATGTAAGGAGAGGTTTCCTAAAGGCGAATACAACAAGTTGAAATGGAAGAAAATTGGGCCTTGCAGGATTCTTCAGAAGTTTTTTGTGAACGCTTATGAATTGTAGTTACCCCCAGGTATCGGAATTTCACCCATTTTTAATGGGGCAGATCTGTACCCCTACATTGTGGAAAATGAAGAAGACAATTCAGAAAGATGAACATGGGACACCCAGAATGAGAATGATTCGTAGATTAAACAAATGAACCTAGTAAAGCCTTTAGAGATCAAACAGACACCCAGGTGGCCAGACAGGCTTGAAGGAAAGAATATTTGCGTTACCTAGTCAAGTGGAAGGGTCATCCTACTGAAGATAGTTCTTGGTTAGATGCTGGCCAGATTCAAAGCATCGGGTACTCTATTGAAGAGCTCATGGATAGGAGCCATGAGTTTAATTTACCCTGGGAGCCTGATGCAAGAGCATCTGAGTGAAAAGGCGACAACTGGGATTTTTTTTTTTTTTTTTGTTGGACAGAAGGAAAAGAATTTTGAGTTTCTGTTTTATTTTGTTTTATGTAAAATTAAGGCTGACTCAGCCATTGTTCTTTAAAATTAGGCAAGCAAATCAAGATAGGATTAGTTAGGAACATGTTTAAATAAACTGTTAGACAACTGAAAGGTAACTAAGGAATAGTTCCTAAACTATAAAGAAACTGCTAATAATGCATTGAAAAATAAAAACTAGAGCTCATTAAGGGGTTGCCATCTAGAGAGGAGAGAGAGCTCAGAATTTGTAATTTACAATTGTTTTGAATCTCTATAAAAGCCAACAATTCTAGAACCTTTCATTAAGGAAGCAAGATAGTTTTTTCCTTGTGCATACATGTTTCAGACATTGTAATGAAAGCAAGACAGTGAAAAAACTCATTAAGAATCTGAATCACATCGACAAGAATCTTGTAATAGAATGCATCTCAGACCGGGAACTAGACAAAGGAAAAACTAGCATATACAATACATTTTTCCTTTTCCTCAACAAAAAAAACAAGTACTTTTATATTCAGCATTCAAGCATTCATGTACATGCATTTCATTTCCCATTTAATAGTTCACTGTACAAAATCTATAACCCTAAAATCATGGAGGGTTCTGAAACCCATGCAAACCAAACAAATTACAGTTCACAAGCTTAAACCTAGTCAAATAGCGAGGGCATGAAAACCTCTAAACCCACACACATACACGGAGGAATCGAAACCCCAAGGGTTACACCCGATTACAGACAGAGAAAGTAACAGAGCAAGCAAGAGAAATATACAGCCATGGAAATACCCTACCCAGGTTTTCCCTAAGCCAGTGAACAATCCCAAGGACAAAGCCGTGGAGCAACATTCCCCTGGAATGACCCGCACACCACCACAAAACAGGGCAACGGTTAGGTTGGGCCATGAAACCAAAACACAGTGAAGAGAAAACCAAGAGAGGAGTGAGGTTACCTGGAGGAGGTCCGATTCTGCGACAGAGGATGAGAGTCGAGACCTACAACAAAGGGTTTATCCCAACAGAAATTCCATGAGAGGGTTTCGCTTGCTCACCAAGGAGCCAGAACATTAGAGTCTCAAAAATGAAAGGAGGAATTGCAACCGGAACAAGAAGATTACCTGAGAACGAGTTCGCTAAGCCGTCCTGTGTAGCAGCAAGGCGAGAACCTGTGTTTGCAAAGTCGAATCTCCACCAGACCCAACATCAAGAAAACAATCATCGCAAAATAGAGCAGAGACGAAGTATGAGCCAAATGACAGAGATAAATAGACTTGCAGGTGGGAAAAGACTTGAAACCCTCCAAGAACCAGCGAAGTGAATCACCACAGAGAGTAAGCAAAGGCACGACGCTAACAAACCACCATAGGGAACAAGCAAGGCACAACATTAACAAACCACCATACGGGACAAGCAAGGTACAATGCTTACCAACCATCACAAGAACCAGGCGAAAGCACCGAGCACCCATAGAGCCGAACCAAACCACAGCAAAGCAAGAATGGATTCCAAATACCCTCGGTAGGTGTGATAGACCATGGTTGCAAACCCGAGGGCAGTACAAAGGGCAGGCCGAAAACCATAAAACACATTAAAACCTCACACCAAAACCTTGTCACTGTCTTAAATTCGAAAATGAAAGAGTTAAATGGTCACTACTACGTGTCCCTCCTCAGGATGACCACCAGAAATCAAGATGCAGCTAATATTACTCCTAACCTAACAAGTAGAAGGTCGGGGTCACGTAAAATGGAATTTCCAATGTAGCCACCATAATCTTTCCCGACCTGCAATCACAAAGATATGATCGATTAAAACAAATATAAATCAATGTGCAAGAGAAAATATGAGAGCTTGAATAATTTTCACAACAAAAGGAAGGTCTTTCCTTTGGGAAAAAAGATGTGTCACAACCCCTACTTTCATCCAATTCACATTCTTACCTCTCCAACAGAAAGCATAATCAAACAAACCTCGAATACTTCTTGCGAATGCACCTTATTTTTTGTCATCCTGCTTAGAAAGAACGAGAAAAGGCTGAAACATGTTTATTGCAATTGAGCTTTCCGAGTAAGATTGATCCAACCATTCAATGGTTGGATCATAAAATTCATGATGATCCTCTTGAAAACCCCGAAATCTTTGAAAATATGGATTTCCAATTATTGGCATGGGATTATAACGATAATCTTGTGAGGGAAAATAGATTTGACCATATTCAGCAGTCATGTCAAGACAATGAGGACTTGACATAACCATCAATTGAGACTTAAGTACCTTAACCACTCGACATAAATCCGAATAGTGAGATGTTGAACGATGAAGATCGAAGGATGTAAAACAATTTCCATTAGATATAATGGTGGGAAAATGATAACATGAATGATAGTAATCAAAGACATAATAATGATCAAATGAGCTGATTAAAGTATCATATTCCTAGTTCGTAATAAACAAAGATAAATCAATTTGAACAATTTTGTGAATACTCTAAACAATTGAACCAATTTCCTCGCAAGAGAAATGTGACAAACCGTTTTCTTGTAATTGGTGACAAACTGTGCAAGCATCGTAATCATGAAAGAATTTAAAAAGGATGCAATAAAAACAAATATCTAAGACCAGACAAGACACGGTGAACAAAGAAGAACTTGATTCATGCGATAACTCATGCATTCATTATTACTCAAGAGGACTTTAGGTGCGATGAAGGGGAATATTTGCAATATAACATTCGCGATAAAAACTGGGAGTCGACTATTGAGAGATGAATCTGATAGGCATGATTTCTTCAGCCACAAATATCCTTTGAAATAATCAACTGCACAATTCCATGACTCTATGACAAGCACACATTCTGTTAGTGTTAGTATTTGCATGCTGTCATCAATGATAAAAAATCCTCTTTTCATATCATATTAGGATCCCATTCTGAAATTTTTGTCATTCCACTAGGTCATCGTGCAAAAATTTGGTCACTGAAGGTTGAATTAGGGTTTCCTTTACTCCTTTTATAAATTTACCCCTTGCTGGCTCATTTCACCTTTTGCTGAAGTATACCATTACTCATGACTTGTCTTCATCATGACAATCATTTTCATCAAGGTCAATCCAATCAAGGTTTTCATTAGGTCATTAGGGTTTTCATGGTTCAATAAAATTCCACTCCATGCATAAATCCAACGTGTGAAAATGATCAGTAACCTCTCTTCACCATTTGAAGTTGATTTGTAAAGAGAAATGCTTATTTCATCATGTAATTTTGAGTTCAAATGTAATATTTTTATATTTTCATTATGTAATTTTGTCTTCCAAATATAATAATTTTACCATCCCAAGTTGTTAACTCAGTGTTCCAAAGATGCCAAACCACCAAAAAAGTGAAATTCAAATATTTCTCAAAGACCATCAAAATATCAATTTGTCAAAGGAAATAGTCAAGTGAAAGGGTAAAGTTTCAAAAAGTTAAGTGAATGCCAAAGTGAGTTGTCTTTTGCCAAGGGTGTCCAAATCATCATTTTCGACAAGCAATAAACCCTAATTTCCTCTCCCACGGACCTAGGGTTGGCTATGGAATCAGAGACATATGAGAAGAGGAGGCATAAGGGAGGTCATATCAGTAAGTATGAGGCCACTCCAACTCATAAACATCATGTCTCCATCATTTTTCAAAAAAAAGTCATTCCAAGGGACAAAATCATTTGCCACACATAGGGCCAATGTTTCTTCAAACTATGTTTCTGACCAACAGAGATGAATTTGACAAAAGTAAGAGAGGTGTTTGTCCATCATAGGCCAAGGCTGAAAAAATCCTTCAGTTTTTACACAGGTGTTATGGTTTTGGAGAAATGTAAAACATATAGGTGCTACAAGAGGTTTTCTGCACTTCTAGAGTGACCTTGGGAAAATCAAATTTTCTCCTAGCTGGAGTGTCCACATGACTTGCTTGATAAGTCAAATGATAACTAGACACAAAGGTATTTCCAATGAGCTATCATGAGCTCAATTTGGAGTTGAGAAAGACCTCCAAAAGTTTCCTGCAAGAGAACACTTCATTTTTGTACCTTCATTCTGCACGTTTTGACCAGTCTTGGGAGAATTTACTTTTTAGGGGCTATACTTGATCATTTGCAGTGCTTGATAGGTCCATTTCCTAGCCAAGAGAGAGATATTTCCAACAAGCTATCATGAGCTCAATTTGGACTCTGAGAAGGTATTCAAAAGTTGTTTTGAATATGATGTTGCACACCTGCGCTATGGAGGGCATGTTTCAGTGTTACACTGCGTGTTTGTGTGTTACGCTGCACATTTAGCAAGAGGAGGATGCATTTCAGTGTTACACTACATGTTTGTGTGTTACGCTGTGTGTTTGGAAAGAGGAGGGCGTGCTTGTGTTGTGTGTTTGACCAAATTTCTCATCAGCCTCCAAACAAAGTTCCATTTCCTCAAAAACTTCAAGATATGGTATCTTCATTCTCTAGCAAGTAAGTAATGCTCATATAAACCCTCCTAGCATTCCTCAAGTCATTTTTTGGTGTTTTAAATGTCATTGAAAAATTTAATGCTTTCCTTGAGAGAAACCCTAGTATCATAATAAAATCCTAACTACACCTTCACTTTCACTCCCTAGTACTTCTATCCCTTTCCCATACCCCTATTAAACCCTTTCCCAACCCTCATATCATTTCACTATCTCCCAAAGCCTTCTATTCCCAAAACCCTAAGACCTAGGTGTTCTATTTACCTAGGCTCCCAAAACCCCTAACCTATAATAAATATACCTATCCCAAATTTCTTTACAATCCCACTCCTTGTTACTTCCCTTAAACCATAAACCCCTTCCCTCATCTCCCTGAATTTCCTCACACCATTCCTAACTCCCTACACCTACATTCCACTATAATTTCATCTCCCTAGGGTTTTAAAATCAAGACACCATGTCAGAAGAATAAAATAGAAGTTCTAATGAAGAGGAAAGAAAGGGGAGGAAGTCAAACAAAGGAAGGATAATCCTTAAGTTTGAGCTAAGAAATACTAATGAACTCATGGCATCTCCCATGACTGTGACATCTTTCAAACATCTAGGATGTTTTGAATTATGTGAGGAAGTACAAAAGGTCCAATATCAACCTATGTTAAGTAGACTGTTCATCTCCAATCTCCATGACAAATAGGTAAACCTTGCTGGTGTCACTTTCACTGTATCCGCTGCCGTCATATCAACTGCCACTGGAATCCCAGATGTTGGGGAAAAATGGTTTAAGAAAACAGACTTGGAGGAGCATTACTATGAGCCCTATATTAAACCTAGATACATAAATGATAGAAAGAAGTTGTTTCATTTCTCTTACCTCTTGGATAGATATGTTCCCATGATGAAAATCATCATGAGATACTTTACTTGTGAAGGAAGGTTTTCCAGACTGTATACCTATCATATTCGGCTACTCATGCATTTCACAAGGGTTAAGATGCTCAACATACCTTATTATCTCTTCCGGAGCATTGACAAGATGGAATATATTGCCCAGAAAAGAGAGTATAAATATCAAGTGAATAGTCTCTTTCATCATTCCCTCATTAAAATCATGGTCCTTCATCATCTCAAAGAGCTCAACATTGCATGGAGTACCTTCATAGCCAATCCCATATTTACTGATTCATCTACTCAGAATGTTCAAAGTATCCCTTCATCATCTCACCCTTCCACCTACATTCCTCCATCTCAGCCCATAGATCATTCATCCTCATTTGATTAGTCACCCTCACCATCACCATTTCATGAGCATATCCATTCACCTAACATAGATGAAATCAAAGAGTTGGAACGGATTGGATAAGTTGAGGTCATCAAACCCAAAGAGGCTGATTTGGGATTTTTTACACACATTTATCAGAGAGGCCACAGGTAGGTGTTTGACCCACACATTATGGGAGGGGCCTTGCCTTCTTCATTGGCAAAGCAGGTACAGAAGGGCAAGGAGAAGATGACATAGGTAGAGATCAAACATGAGGAGGAGGACCTCCATGAGACAGAGAAAGATTTTAAATTGGTTGACCTAGGTGAGCATGATGACAGTGAGAGCATAAGAATTGTCATCAAAGAAAAGGATACACTCATAAGGGAGCTCCAGATCAACCTAGAGAGGGAAAAATACATCATCTCATACTATGAGCAAGAGAATAAGCAGCTTCAAGCCAAACATGATGTCATGGAGATTCAGCTCATGAAAGCAAAGAAAGAAGCAATGAAAGCCAAGGCATTGCTTGATGAGTCCTATGATAGGTATAGTGAAACTAAAAGAAGAGCAAGAACCTAGAAGAAGACCTATAACTATAGGGATGAAAAGAGATCTAGAACTAGAGAAACAAAAGGAGGTTGAGCTTGCTAATAAGCTCACATGGAATGAGCAATTTTCCATCTTGATCGATGAGAACTGGGACCATTGGCTTGATAAGGTCAATCAACATTTGGAGAAGCTCCTAGAAAAAGCCAATTAGCAAAATGAAATTTAGAGGAAGATGGAAAAATACTATGCCAACATAGAAAGGAATGCAAGGGCAAAGCTTAAGGCTGCAAAGGCAAAAATTGAAGCCCTAACTCACCAAAAAGAGAAGGAGAAGCTAGACATCCTTTCTGAAGCCTCACTCCACACACAAAACACATGATCAATAATAATTTCACCAATTTTGAGAACTTATAGGGTAATTTTTAAGTTTTTATACTTTTCAAGTAATTAAACACAATTTTTGACAGCTAGAAGGGCGTTGCACTTTTGTTTGGGTCAATTTTTGGACAAAATAAGACCACCATTGGATTTAGAGCAGGGAAGAGATGCAGGAAAACAACTTTACAAGCCTTGTTTTGCACAATTGGCAGGTGAAAATGTGAAAAAACACCTAAAAAATCAATGTTCTTGCTCCCTTTTCACCTTGACGTTGTGTGTTTGACCAGTCTTGGGAGAATCCATTTTTGGAGGGTCAAATCAAGTCTAGTTTGCAAAATAAATGTAGATCTAGAAACTAGACAGGATAAATTTTCCAACGAGCTATCCTAGGCTCAATTTTGACATTGAGGAGGCAAGCAAAAGTGGGTTTGAAGATGGAGGACGCATTTGACACTGAGAGGATGCATTTGACAGTGACATTGCGCGTTTGACCAGTTGCCTAATTTTTCACTGTTTTTCTCCAGATTTGTTTTTCCTCTTGGGAAATCAACTTTTTACTAATGCAATTGATCATGTAAATGTAATTATGGTTTTTTTACTATTACCTAGGGTAAATACATTAGGTAAATAAACTCTATGAGGTGTAATGAATCAATTCATTGTAATTAGGGATGAGTCACTTTGACCACCCTACACTCTAGCTATCAGTGCAGATTGTGGTGGAACTACTCCTCCTCTCATGGATTCGACCCATGAGGGTGGGAGGAGTTTGTTTGAGGCCTATTTCTTGTTTTTTTCATTATTTTCAAAGGTTGGGCTTAGTTGGATATTCTATTAGTGATCAGAGACACTATTGTATCAAATTTTGGCCAGTATTAATAAATGAGTTGCAAATATTTCTTTGGGATACATGTGGTATGGATGTTTAACACTGTTTCTTCTTTGTGATCATTTGTATCAATGTTTTGTATGCTAATAAACCATTTCATGTATATTATATGGTAATTTTCAAGTTGATAGGCAGAATACATGTTTGCTCATGCTCTGTTTTGGGAAAGTTATCATAATTTATCCATTCTTCTTCAGTTTAGGAAGAATTCATCTCATATGCTCTTCCTAACTCCTCATTAGTCTTAAACCATCTCACTAAACCACCTTTTAAGTGAAAAAATTCATGCCTACATTACCCCTTTGGATGTATGCAATCATAACTGATTAGCCCTGACCTAGCCTCTTTGCCCTAATACCTTCATCCAACGATAACCCCACCAAATCAAATCAAACAACCTCTGCACTTTATACCTAGCCTAAAACCCTAATTCATCTAGCCCTCTTGGATATGATTTTGTGGAGAGAGCCCTCTCCGGCTTGGTAGGGCTAGCTACCAAGTCAAAAGGTTAGTTTGTGGTTACCTCAGTTGGACTCTTCCTTAGCCTTGGAGATCCAAAGGAGTGATAACACATTCCAAACTCGAATTTGATGGGAGATATTTGCATGAAGATGAATAAATTGAAAAATACTACTGAATCCGGTCAAAAGTAAAATCTTGAAAATTTGAAAGATCATACCCGAAATACCAAACATTTTTCAAAAAGAAATTTTCATCGAGTAAAACCATGTAAAGAGAAGGATTGTGCGGGAAAAACCGTATCTGACTGAGTTTTGGGGGCTTAATAGAGTTGAGATATCTTGACATAACCATCAATAGAAGTTAAAGTTCCTCGACTCCTTGGTAGGTCCCGAAACTTTCCAGAATTGTAAAATCACATTTTGAATATTGTACCATATCGTGCATGGTGTGAGGATAGATGCTACCACTAGTTTCAATAAGACCACTAATCACCAGATGGTAGCCATCTTTATCACTGGTTTGATCAGATTATTCCACTTCAACAACCAGATTACTCAAGTCAAAGATTTTTTTGATCGCAAATTTGAAGATGAATAAATTAGGAAAATTTCATGAGCATGTTGATTTGAAGAGTTGTCTTCATGCAAGAGAAGAGATGATGAGGGATGGGAAGAGTACTCAAAGACTTGATTTTTTTCATTTTCATCATGGATAATCTCACCAACTTGTGTCAATTGAGAGGTTAACTCATCGGATGAAGGAATTGAAGAACACAAAGTATCTTTGTCACAAGTAGATGCATCAAACACAGTAGAGCACAAGGGATAGTGAGATGAAGAGGAAACTTCGATAAGCACATCTTCTTTGACTTAATCAGATTCTGGAGCTAAAGTAAAATGTTCATGAGAAACCAAAATATTAGTTGATACACATGGGCATTCGTGATTGCATGCATTAATAAAGTTATCATCATTGGACTGATTGTTGCCCAAGGTTATGGACTAGTTGAGAGAATTGATTGCATTCGATTTTCTACTGAGATTAGAATCATCCAAGAATGGAAGCACATTGTTTTGAAATGGAGGATTCTGAAAAAGAGAGGAAAGATTGAAAGAATCTCCCTCTTCCTACTCCTCTACATGCGTAATGTGACTACGTTGCACCTAATCACAATTTGGACCAACAACGTGAAAATCAAGAGAGTGTGAAAAACTAGCTGGTGGAGTAGATTGATCAAGTGGGTCATGGTACAAAGAGTCATGGAATGTAGATGATAGAGGATAATAGAAAGCCAGATCAGATTTGAGAGTAAAACTACGAACAGTGAGAACATCTTACGAAATGGGGGAGTTAGTCTTCACCATAGGCTTCATGAGCCATTTTGGAATTTCCTCCATTGAATCTGAATCATGAAATCGAAAGAAAAATTGAAAGATGGATTAGGAATTTGATTTGCATATTTCCCAACTTTACAACCTCTATAAGGAGGCACCCGCATTAGGATTGGAAAAGGAGGAGCACAAGGAACAAAAGGGGCAGTAGATTCCTCCTCCGAAATTAGAGGTGTCTCATGATTCACAAGAGTTGGGGAGTAGGAAAATTAGGGTGTTCAGGTTCACCGTGTAAAGAGATAAGAACCAAGCACTCAAACTCTTGCTTCAAGAAGTCATCATTCATGTCCTTTTTTGGAATTTCATAGCAAAGGTGAAGGAATTGATCAACAAAATCCTCAATTGAATCATTAAGTTTCATTCTTAAGAGATTGATTCTTTTATAAACATCTTGGTACTTATACCTATCAAAGGCTTAATGAAGCTCCCCAAGGAAATGACGAAGGGAATTGATGGATGCAGGTGGCAAGATATGGCACCATCTATTAACATGACCTTCAAGGGTGAGGAAGAACAACACACAAGCAAACTCTTCATCATTGATTTTGTAAGATTCACAAAATTTAAGAAAATAAGATATGTTCTCCGCTATGGATGTTCCATCCTCACCATCAAACTTTAACTGTGACAAGTGATAGAGAGGCTCATTGGGGATTGAAAATTGATAAAGGGAAAAATTAGAGAAACAACTCAGGAGTAAGATTTGAGTATGATCCATTTTAGATAAGATATTCAAACCAGATTCAACAAACCCAACTTGTCATCTGGCCCTCCTTCTAGCGCCATTGTTGATGGTGCTAGAAATCCGACAACCAAGGGGTCTCCCTGATGTGAAGTCCCAATTAGACTTCACACCATTTGGAGTAGGAGCCCCATCCTATATATCAACCTGGTTGCCATATATTTTAAAGACATGTCTTGGCTCTAACTATCAATAAGAGAGAGGGGTGCAAATGCGAATTTGAAAAGCAAGGGGGGTGTGCCTGGTGAGTGTTCGATCATATGTGTGTCAAAGTTCTTTCATTGCGGAGGGATGGAGAAACGAGCCTCTAAGAGAGAGGTAGTAGTACCACACTAGTAGAGACACACATGAACAAGAAGGGTCCATGCAATAGCAAGCAGAATAATCCACATAGATGCCATGATCATTGTAACCAATATAACAAAGAAGATCTATCTAATATCCAGCAGAATAGTCCATGTGGATGCGACAATGATAATAGAAATTACAACACATTCCCACTACGATAAGTACCAAAATAACTGCAATAGTTCAACTACTTTAGCACAAATGAAAGCAAATATGAATTACAAACAATACACAGAATAGTCTTACAAATATCCATAATCCATGCATGAAGAACATATATACAATGAACATCACTAGTTCCAATAGTGGAGCATTAGAGCCACTCCTTGCTCCTCAAAAGAACTGATATGTCTCTCTAATGCCTTGAGAGAGGAGCCAAGGTGAAAAGTCATTTGATCATATAATGATGGGGTATATATAACCATGGGTGACTCTTTGACTATCCTCATGATTGTTTGGCTTCCTATGAATTTTCAACTTACATGACTCTTTACATTCCATGTGTGTCCTTTGGATTTCCACTTTACAATACATTTTGAATACAATATGCATGATCCACAATAGTGATGTGGCATATGACCACTCATCACATGACATGACATAACACTACTGACATGGACTGCTTGATGATGTGGCAATGTCAAGTCATTATTGTTGCTAAGTGCTGGATGTCTTCTTGAAGATGCTTTCTCTTCACCTCTGCATGGATTGGTGATGCAGAATCTTCAACGATCTTCATTCTTGAATTGTGGTCGCAAACTGGTTTTCCCTTTGATTTCTCTTGCTCGATCAACTTGCAAGTTTAGCTACAAGAGAGTCTTCAAGCATGCTTCCCTCCTTCTTCTTCTTCTCCATCATCTTTCCATGAAATGATAGTGTACATGTTCCTGCAATTCACTCATGACGAGACAATATCAATCTGAAAACTCCATAATCTAAGATGATGCATTCTGATCCACCAACTAAGTCTAAAACAAGTGACAAGTTGCGAAGAGGGACTCAGTGACTGCACAATGTGGAGTTCCAATAGCCAAGAGAAAAGCTTGAGCTTTGAGACTATGCAGTGCACAACTCAGGCAGGTCTGAGGGACAAGACTGTGTAGTTTCCAGAGGTAGTGGGAAAAACTGAGGGAATGGGCACTGGGAGAGATAACTGCGCAATCATGGGAGTCAAGGGAGGTTGGGCTACTACGCAGTGCAAGGAATAAGGGGATGCGCTTGAGGCTTGAGGATGTAAAGTGCGCAGTTTAAGTCGAGATGGGGACATGATTGTGCAATTCTAGAGGTCAAGGCTGGGGCTTGGGCATAGAAATTGTGCAGTGCAACAGTACTAGGGGAAAAGAACTACATGATGCACAATGCCAAGCAACAAGTTCACAGCTAGAGGACTAAGGCTGCGCAATGCATAGCTTAGGAGAGGCTTAGTGAAGCTAGTTGCTTCGTTGGGAAGTTTTTCCGAAAATGGCTGTGTGGGATCGGTGAGATAAGTGTGAACGGTGATGAACTTTGATTATGATCAAACACTTAGAATACTTAGATGACATGACAACATAAACCATCCAAACACATGAATAAAGAATTTCCCTCTGTGCGACAACTTTACAACAAGGTATTGCAAATGTGACAATTAGGATAGACTTTGGGACAACTGTGACGACACTTGTGTGAAAGTACTCAGAACTTTGTGCATGAGTGTGACATATGTTTACATAGTTAAAACAAATCATATACACAAAGACAAACCTTTGAAACCATCCAACTCATTAGAGGAAATTTTAGCCTAAAAATGGCCTCATAAGGAAAACCAAGAAATTAATTAAAAAAAATGCCACATAGACGATTTTTTAATGTTCTTTTACTTTTATCTATGTTCCACACATGAGATTTAATAAAAAAAATAATATATTATTTCTAATTTTTTACTTTTATTAAATCCCTCAATAATGACACTTCATATATATATATATATAATATTTTATTTTATATTTCACTGGTAATATATATTTATAATTTAACTAAATTTTGGTGTTTTTAAAATACATTATATTAGTGAAGCCCAATTGTCACCGAAAATATATTTTTTGGCCCGCAATCTTGTAATTTTTTCGTTCTTTTTTAACTATTTAATTATTTATAAATTTAATATATTTAACTATATATTTATATTTAAATTATATTAACTATTTAACTATATTGTTTTATATTTTTTATTCGAATCTAATAATTTGACTTTTTGGAATACATTTTTTTAATCATTTTATATTTAACTATCTATATCTAACATATATTTTATCTTTTTTTGTCGGATTCCAGTAATTTTAATCCTTTCATCGAATACATTTTTAACTATTTAACTATAACCTATTTTTATTTTCCAACTATTTAACATTTAAATTTCGATATTTTAATATTATATATATTAATAAATTTTTTTGGGTAGGTTATTAATGCGAGATGAGCCCGCATTCTAATTTATATTTTTTGACTTTTACAATATTCTAATTCATATGGGTAAGTAGGTAAATAACATTAATAAAATATTTCATGAATACCCAAATTAATAATAAAATATTTCATTGATACCTAAATTAATAATAAATTAATTATTTAGGGCATGTACTTTTGTTTAAATTTAAAAGATTTTGAATGGTTTACATATTATGACATGGAAATTACGTGAAAATTTCATGGGTAGTTTTAGGCTGAAATTTCCTCTAATGTTAGGCTTGTATACATTATGCGGCAACCAAACATGCCAAAACACAAAAATTTAACCAACATGCAAAAAGGAACAAAGCACTTCAAGAAAGTTCATGAAATAACCTCCAGTATTTGCGACAACAATGTACAAGACCAAGGAAGGCTTTGAAATTGAGTGCAAGCTAAAATTCTGGAGGGTGTTGCAACAACTACAACACTATTGAAAAACTTTAGTAGATTTTTATATCAATAGCAACTAATTGAAAGTATTTGACCAAAAAATAATTACAATTATTGCCATAGGTAAGTATGATGAGATCCATTCAAGTACAAGAAGCACAACAGTGAAGTGAAGTGTATGATACATGCAATGTGGTATATGTGGAAATAGAAAATTTGTAATGCAAACTAAATTGATAATGCAACTATCATAAATAATCATGATAATAGTATAAAGTAGGATGATCATACACAGATATGATGAGATAGTTGAGTGAAAAACAAGCAAGCAATCATTAATCAAACTCAAAAGAATATTTTAAGTAAAATATAACAAATTGAAAATACTTGGTTTTAAAATTTAAAAAGGCAGGGTAGGGGTCCTAAGTGAGTGGATTTGGGTGGTTGTTGAGGCTTTTACAAATGACACACATAGGGCGAAGCCAAGAATCTATGCATATGATTTAATTTTATAATTGAGAAATTCCTAGAGAAATTCTAATATTTACCTTCAAGAACACCTCAACTTCAAGTTAAATGAGTCCCACAAAGCTCTATTTAAGTCCCAGGTGTGGAATACCCTATTCATAGCTTGAGTCATTTACCTATTGAACCAAAGATAGGATTAATGGATTTTTTTAATTTTAACTCAATACTAAAGGTGGAAGCCATAATCTCAAAGTTGTATAAATGATAGGCTTCGAAATATTTTCTCTAGGCTAGCTCATCAAACCTCACATTGTTGCTTCATTATTTTTTAGCATCCATAGCCCTAACAAATCACCCCAACATCACATGCCTTGCTCCATTGTTATCGAGTGTCCATAACCTTGGTGGAGATACCCACATTCCCCAAAATAGACAAATTCTCCTTTCCCAATCCTTTATTGTTGAGTGTTTGAATTAATTAATATCTAATTGGGGAAGAGAACACATTTTAAAAGAAAGAGGGATGGTGCCTGCTTTTGAGGGTTGAATCTACATGCCTAAGTAATAAGAATGCTTCTCAAGATTTTGACTATGGGTTAATGGTTGTCACCTATATTAAAATTCAATTGTCATTAATGGGAATGGGATGGATGCGAAAAATAATTCAAGATTAACATTTAAGTTCTAGAGTCACTTGAGGGTTGCTTCACCAAACATGACTATGTCCAATTTTTTTTTTGCATGCATACTCTAGTAAGATTTATGGCTTCCGAGTCTCTCCCTTTATAACAATGTAAAGTTTGAAATGGGAACTGTAAACTCAAAAAGAGAACTCTAGCCAAAAAACCAAAAAAAGAAGAAGATGAAAACACCACGAAAACGAAAAGCGTTGATACTGGAATAACAAAAAAAATTTCAACTTTTTAAAAAAATGGCAGTAAAAACCAATAAAAACCATTTTTTTTGTGTGAAATACACCTTGAAAACAAAAATTGTTAATGTTGGATTAACGTCATTTTTTAAGGATCGACATGGACCCTAAAAAAAAATAAAATAAAACAAAATAATAAATAAATATTAAAATAAATAAAAAATAAAAAAATGAAAAAAAAAATGAAAAAAACTACTAAATAAAAAATATATTAACATAAAAAAAATTTAAAAATATGGCAAAATAGAAAACAAAATAATAATAATAAAAATTAAACATAATATGTCAAATAGAAAAAAATAATAATATAAAAATTATATATATATATATATATAAAATAAATAAAAAATAAATAATAATATATAAAAAATTACTTAATTTAAAAAAATAAAAAGTAAAAAGATTAACCCAAAATAATAATAAAAGTTATAAACACAATATAAGATATTAAAAAAATCATTAAAATAAACAAAGAATACATTATAATAATATCTGAATTCATACTTTTGTGATCTAATAAAATTGAGATAACCTCCTCATCCAAACAGGCCATTTCATAATGTAGTCTCAGGGAGGCGACAAGAATCAATGCACTGGAACGTGAAACAACTGATCATCTTAATTCTGGAACAAGAAACGACCGCAAGCTGAATCGAATTTCATACAATAGGAAGAATATCTACAACAAATCACCATCCTCATGTTGGCCACTGCGGTGTACAAAGAAGGAAAGAGAAAACCATTGGCCTGAATCACTAAATTGCTTTGTATTTCGATTTTCTCATTACTTTCAGAAATTTGAATAACAGACTCTGGAATTCACAATTAAAACAGTCAGACGGGGAATCATGAGGCTATCGTTCATATGAAATAAGCATTGCGATTTTCTTATTCAGAAATCTAGGCCTTCTTTCAGACTTTGTTTATCGGCGAATTTATCCGCACCTAAGTCTATGGAGATAACAAACACGTTTCAATTTGCTTATTCAAAATCTAGGGCCTTCTTTTAGACTTTGTTTATCGACATATTTATCCTCACCTACTTCAGTAATTCATGGGCAATCAATGCCAAATTTTTATCTTTGAAGTTCTATGTTGATGAGCAATGAGTAGCATGGATAACAATGTGAGTAGTGTGGTTAGTAGTGAGAGCAGTGCGCAGTGTGAGAGTAGGGAGATTTTATGCGGCAAAAGTATTGAGCAACGAGCAGGGAGCAACATGTCGCCTAAGTAGGGAGCAACATGTCACCTAAGCATGGAGCAACAATAACCTGGACAACAGGGAGCAGTGCGAAGTAATCTTGGCATTTTATAGACCTACATATTTCTCGGAACAGGTTGGACAAAAAATGCATCCAAACATGACATCGGGACAAGAAATTTCAGAACATGTGGAGACAAATGTTTTAGGAAAAGTGAAAATTGCCTCATCCACCAAAGTTGGGAAGTGGGTTTGGGTTAATGCCAAACAATATCGGGGCATTTTAAAACGAATACTAGCCCGTCTAAAATGGGAGCAGACAAGGAAAAAAGGTCTCAAAAGGAAAGTACTCGAGCCCTTTGCAATAATCACTCAAACAAGTCCCCTCTACAAGCACGTGGAAACAAGAAGTCGAGAGGAAAAGTAATCGATAATTCTTCCTTATATAGTCCCACATCCACACCTCTCACCTGGTCATCTAATATTTATGTAAAAGAATTATTAAATGCAAAACAAATGTTGGAGGTTTTAGAAGCTAAAGAGATCGAAAGAGATCATAAATTTCATATAATAAGAGCTGAAAACAAGGCTTTAGTAGAAAGCAATAAAATTTTGAAAGAACAAGTGGCATTGCTACAGGAAGCTCTCCTAATAGGGAAGACATAATGTCAACGCATGAAGGCGGATGTGCAAAACATAAAGAAATATGTAGTGGAAAGTACAGAGGTGGTGAATGCTAAATTATCCTAGGATAAAGGAAAAATGATTGCCCAAATAGACAACCATGAAGAGAAAGCAATAGAATAAAGGAAAGGAGATTCCACCAAAGTTTCCAAAATTTGGGCTCAAGTTATTAGCAATTATGCTAATAAGGAAGGAGAAACAAACATTCAGGTTGACAACATGCAAGATAGAGAAGGCAAGGAAAGACAAAACAAAGCAACAAACATAATTATTAAAGGGGTGAAAGACTATGGGAAAAATGAATATACTCTTAACCTTGCAAGAGATTCTTGAAAGACAAGTTTCTATGGCAAGGACAAATATGCCAAGCATGGAGGGTGGGTAAGTTATAGGGTGAGAGAGCTAGTCCCGTAAAAGTCATCATGCCTAGTAGCTTGCGTGATAAATAAATCATTCTAAGCAAGAAGCATCTCTTGAGGGATTCTCACTTTTCCTAGAAGAATATTTGACTGTAAGACAACAAGAGGAAAGGAGAGAGGAAATGTTAAAGGTTAGGGTAGCAAGAGATGAATGCAAGAGAGCACAGATTTCTAAAGGCAAAGTTGTGATAGCGTGATTTGGACTTCCTTCCAAAACAGAGTAGCAAGATGGTAATAAAGAAGAAGCAACAAACTCTTCAACAAGAAATCAGGAAGCAAGGTCAGTATGGGAAAGCAGGGACAAAGACTCAAATGTGAGTCTTGCATGTCAAAATATATAGCAATCAAGTCATACCCAGGTTTCCTTAAGATTAGTTTGTTGCAACTGCATAGGTTACCCATGGAGATGAGGAACTAGGTTAGGGCCTATTGCGGAAGATAAAGACATAATTTGCCTCATAGCAACATATAAGCATGAAAGGTGCAAGACACCTCTGTTTGAAGGATACTGGAAGATGGCAATGTGGAACAAGGCAGTAGGGGATGGCAAAGGGCATGGGGGTGTCATGGTTTTAGTGAGGGAGAAAGAAGTTCGTCTCATTCAGTTAGAAAAAGAAGACTCAAATAAGCAATTCATTTGGTTTAAAATATTAGAAAACGGAAACCACATCAGAATTGCATCATGCTATTTTGCGCCACAAGTTTAAAAAATCTACAAAGGTAGAGGGCTTGACCACAAAGATCCATTTTTAGCCTTAAAAGTGGATATTGCAACATATTCTCATTTAGGTGAAGTCCTTATAGTGGTTGATTTCAATGCTAGGACTTCAAATGAGCAAGCTAACTTTCTTTATTGTAAAGAAGATTGCGGCCATATTTGGCTTACAAAAGAAAGTAATCATCAGTGGGAAAGAATTTCAGAGGACAAGGGATGCAATATCTTTGGCGAACAATTGCTTAATCTATGTGGGGCCTTTGATTTAGTCATTTGTAATGGCTTGACTAGATGGGAAAAGTCCGATAATTTCACTTGCAATACATACAATGGAGCAAGTGTAGTAGATTATGCAATTTTCTCGCATGGTTTGCATGAGAAAATGGAGGAAGTTTTGATTGGAGATCAGTTGTGGGACTTAAAATCAGATCACAAGCCAATTTATTTAAGTTTCTCTTGGAGTGGAAAGAAACAATTAGAGTAAAAAATTCAGCATGTCCAACAAAATCTCCTATAGGGAAGAATTCTTTTGACTCTAGAAAATTGTAATACCTTCAAAATGATCCTGGAAAGGCTCTTTGAGAAGGATAAAATCACAATTCACGACCTTCATAGTCATGAATTAACACATTTAATTCAATGTGCACTTGCAGAGTGCAAAAACAAAAAAAAATTAAGAATTCTGAAACAAATTTCTCTCCGGTTAATGATTGGTTTGACAATGAATGCAGAAAGGCCAGGAGAATGTAGAAAGTGTCAAACAATGATAACATAAAGATAAAATCTTACAAGGAGTTATTAAGCAAGAAAAATAGTGATTTCATGGTTTTAAGGAGGGAAGAACTAATATTCCTTGGGAAAAATAATCCCAAATTATTTTGGAAGGAGCTCCAACCGAGAAAGATACAAACTGGAAATAGTATTACAACCTCTAAATGGTTTGACTATGCAAGACAACTCTATGAGTAGGATCCCAAGGTTGACCATCCCCCCTTGGTCAACACTAATATTGAACTCTTCACGGTGCAAGAGGTAGAGATGGGTATCAAGAAGCTGGGTGTTGGAAAAGCAAAAGACTTAACTGAACTCTAAGAAAAATATCTAAAGTGGGGCTCAAAGATCCTTGCACCTCACATTACAAAATTTTTCAACAACGTCATACAACAGGGGCTCCCCATAGATTGGAAAACTAGTCTAGAAATACCTCTTTTTAAGAGTGGCGACATCAATAATCCCTCCAATCATAGGACCATCATGATAAACCCTTTGTTTGCAAAGCTATTTGGAAGCATGCTAGAAAATAAAATTAGCAAGTGGGCAGAAAAAAGAGATAAGCGTGCTAAAGGGAAAGTAGGTTTTAGGCCTAAACATTCCACAATTGATCATTGCATAACTTTAAGGCACATCATTGAAAAAAATTGGGAGAAAAAGGAAGAAGTCTTTTGTTGCTTTGTTGATTTCAGAAAAGCGTTTGACATGGTTCCTAGGGATAAGATTTGGCACATAATGGAGGAACTTGGGGTTCCTAAACATTTGATAGCAGCTATGCATAGTCTGTATGAAGAGTTGAAAGTCAAAATTAGAACTTCAGTAGGCATTTCTGAAAGTTTTAGAAACGATATCGGGGTCAAGCAAGGTTGCCCACTGTTTCCTACCCTTTTTGGTTTATATATCGACAAGTTTGAAGAGTGGTTAAATGCGCAAGGGGTGATGGTATCTATTTGGGAAAGTTTGTTATAAGGCTTCTTCTGTATGCAGATGACCTTATTATGATTGCTAAATAAACTCTTGGTTTGCAAGAGCACTTACTATCCCTTGAGCATTTTTGTAGAAGTGTGGGGATGCAAGTCAATATCAGCAAAACGAAAGTAGTGGTTTTCTCTAAAAAATAAAACATAACTAACATAAGTTCTACTTTGAAGGAAACATTCTGGAAGAAGTTGTCGATTACAAATACCTCGGAATTGACTTCAACAAAAATCTAAGCTGGGATGGTTGTAGAAAGAAAAGAACTTTGAAGGTTGGAAAACATTTTATGCTTTTCAAAATAGGTGTAGAGAGGCAGAGTTATGGGACTGGAAAACCACTCAAACTCTTTTTGGGCTTCTAGTGATTTCGGTGGTTCTCTATAGTTGTGAACTATGGGCCAATAGTACACCCATCATGCAGTGGAGACAAATTGAGAAAATTTAGAAGTGTTTGATTACAAACAAATTCAAGATTAAAAGTGCAATTCCTTATGCTATCTTGTTAAGTGGAACAAGGGCTTGTCCTATTGAAGCAATTGCTATGGTGCGAGTCATAAAGCATTTAAAAGAAATTGAGAAAATGGAAGAGGGTAGATGGCCTAAGGTTTTCTTTAATGACATATTGTGCAAAAAAAAAAAAAAAACTTGGATGCACAAAAATAACAAATGGTTTAGTAAATGGGGTATTTGCTTGAACACGTGTCCCATAAACAACAAGGAGATAAAAGTTTTTATTATGGATAAGTTCCACAAGCGTACTTGGGATAAGGAGCTAGGAAGAAAGAAAAAATTCTATATTGAAGTGTTTAATCCCACTCATAGTCATCAACCAAAAGCATACATAGAGGCTAATATCTCTTGGAGAGCCAAAATTCGTATTTCTCAGTTAAGGACTAATTCTCATCAACTCCATTGTGAAACAGGGCGTTGGAAAAGACCAAAAGAAGTGTGTAAGGAAAGAGTATGCATTTTTTTTTCTTCCGGAAAAGTGGAAAGATAAAAGTGTTTCATCTTAGAATGTGAGGCCTTCAAAGACAACAGAGAAAGCTATGCAGATATGCTGGCAGCTAGCTCTTGGGATAATCTATTTAGCGAGGGGGTTGTCGAGAAGCTGGGAGCATTTATTGTGAAGCTTCACAGAAAAATGGTCGAATACATCAAGCAGATGAAGAAGCAATCTGTCCCATAGGCTATCTTTAGCCTCGTGGACATTAAAATAATCTATTTCTTTCTTCTTCTTTTTAATATGAATGTTGAGAGATCTTTATGTAAAAATCACATAAAAAAACTACAAGTCACACATTTCGAACTATCTAGTGTGGTTCATCTTCAAGACAAGATATATAAAATAAAAAAACAAATTATCAAATTAATTATAAAAAAATAAAAACATTTTAAAATTTAAGAAAAAATTCAAAAACTTATAATAAAAAAAACCATAAAAATATGATAAATTAAAAGAAAGAATCCTCAAAATTAAATATAAAAAAAAAAAAAACTTTAAACCTAATTATAAAAAAAAAACCATAAAAAATTAACATTAAATTAAATGAAAAAAAAAAGACATTAAATTTTTTTTAAAAAAAGTCGGGGGGAGACTTGATTCAACCCCACCCACCTCGGCGGCCAAACGGGCCTAGGTGCGGGAGGCATAATTTTTATTTATTTAATATTTATTTATATGTTTTTTTAGAATTGTTTTTTATTTGTTTTATATATTTTTTAATGTACTTTTTATTTTAATTTTAATGTTTCTCTTTCATTTTTTTTAATGCTTTTTTTTAACATTTTTTTCTTTCTTTCTAGATTAATGACATTTTATTTTTATTTTTTTTTTGGGTTGTTAATTTTGTTTTTCAAGGGTTTTTTATTTTTATTTTTAGATTGTATGTTTTATTATTTTTAATCTTTTTATTGAAACATTTTTTTGGAAAAAAAAACTTCAAATTTTACCACTTTTTGATACAAAATTCTCAAAAATATAAAAAATGTTCGCATTTTTCCAAAAAGAAAATTCATAATTTTTGTAATTTTTTTATTTATTTAATTTAACATGTCATTTTTAGCGAAAAGATATGCAAAATAAAAAAAATAATAATAGCATTAATATTTTGAGGCTAGGATTTTTTAATATATTTATATATCGTTAATTAATACTTCAATACACATAAAATAATTGTCACTAAAAAATAATATTTTTAAACACTAGACAAAAAACATTGCAAAGAAAAACAACAATCACATGTTTAGAAAACTCTTGAAAAATAAACATGTTAGGATGAAAAACCAGAAGAGGAATAAGACAACTTAAAAAATGGTTAAATAATCAACATTTAAAAAGAAATTTGTGCATACTTAAGGCATAAGAAAATTTAAAGTGTCAAAAATTTGATGTTTTTCAAAATACGCATGAAAATCACCAACATTTAAAAAAATTATCCATAATTAATACATCAGAAAATTTAAAGTGTAAATAATAAACCCAATAAAAGAAGTGGTTGATGTTGCATCGACACTTTTAAAAATCAGCATGAAAGTCGCCAACATTTAAAAAAAAAACGTTCATATTTGATACATAAAAAAATAAGTGCCAAAAATATGCTCCAAAAAAAGTTGTATTATGGATGAGCACTTTTCAAAATCGGTTGACTTTTTTTTTCTACCTCAAAAAAATGGATAATCGGTAGAGTTCCCATTTCAAAGTTTACATTGTTTTATAACGAACAAATCGTGAAATTTTTCTTGACTTCATTTAATTGTACCAAAAAATCCCCATTGAGCTTGAAAGTAAAAAGGGAGTAAAAAGATTTTCCAATCTAAAGGAAAGAAAAACTCAAGCCAAGTCTAGAAATTTTCTAAAAAATTTGAAAGCCCAAGGAAGGATAAAAAACAAAATCAAACTAAAATGTAAACTAATCCAAAATTAATCTAAAACCTATGGTAGATTTGTGAAGGACATAAAATAGGAAACTTATGAAAGAAAAACTAAGGTAGAGTAGAGACAAAGTCTTAAGGGTCAAATCATCAATATTTGATAAGCATAAAATAGTTGCAAGCAAAAGAAATGAATTTTGAAATTAAACACAAAACTTTCTTTATGTCGCATCCTATTTGGAAGTAAACACACATCGTGAGAAAACCAATGCTCGTGTAGTCTCCAGGAGAAAATATCATATTAGGTAATCAAGTAATTTGTGTAAAATAGTTCCATCACTTAGTTATATCTGAACAATTTTTGTTGTTGAGAGATCAAATCTTTTATCTGATCTCTCTGAGCTTTTGTTTCAAGATGGGTTGGGACTAAATGTTGATTCCTTTAATAATGCTCCAATCATAAGAAACAATCACATGTTAGTTCTTGTTTATTTTTCAACAAAATTCTCTTTGCATTCATCATCACAACTCATTAGCTAATGACAAATCCCATCTATGCATTAGAAGAATTCCTTAATCAATTCCTTACACTGGTGCAAAAATCAAAGTCACTTATTTGGGTTCAACAATATTCTCAATAATTGTAATCAATAGGCCTCACATTCACACTACCTACAAATGTAATATGACTTGATTCCAACCAAAAGTAGTTTTTTAAATATGAGGAATTGAATGTTTGCTCCAAAAAATTCTCTTTGTGGCCTTGACACTAATCTTAAAGTTTGGCTCATGTTTTAATGCAAAAAAAAATCTCACTTGAATCCCTTTTGCCTTTTTGACATGCATTACTATACCTTTTCTCTTAAATAACATAAAGGTTAGCCTACATGGGATATTAATCCTCATAATATGCTGAAGCAAATCCAAGATTTCAGTGGAGGATTTCAATCTAAGAATTTTTTTAGAGTTGAAAAACAACTTTAACCTCTATAAATGTCACATAAGAAGTGTGGCAAAATCAATCTATCTTCTCATCAAATTAGTGCAAGGTGAAACAAAGCTCCCTCTAGTTGATCCAAGAGGGCATAGCTTTAGATATATAAAATAATCATTTCCCTAGATCCATGTTGGATTTCAAAGTAGACTTTGATTAACACATTATATTCCTTTCTGAAATAATGCTAGGGAAAGATGCACACAATTCCAATCATGCTAATGAAATCAACCAATCATCGATATCTCAAATAAGATATGCATGCAACATAGACTAAGATCCATAAAGAAAATTTTAAAGAAAATATCCAAAGTGCCATGCTCTGAACATAGTTAAATTTTCTAGAAGACAATCCATTCAATGCTTTGGGGAACATCCATTAATTTAGTAATTTTTGTAAATCAATGCTTTCCTGTCTTCCTAATATGCATGGTATTTTGGAGCAAAATCTGATTTCTGGCTATAGAGAGAAAGGAATAAAAATGATCGTCATAAACAAACCTTCCTTTGATGAGTCTCTAAACATAGTTGACATATTAGATTGAAAGAAAAACATTATGTAAGCCAAACTTCAGTTTTAGATGAGGACAAAGTGGATTCTCTATTACCATAGCTGGAATGTTTAATAAAGAAAAAAAGAGAAATATCTACATGATAAAATAACCAAAGGTGAAATAAATCAATCAAAAACAAAAAAACCTAGCTTTAACTTAATCATCTTAAGGACCAATGAGGTGAAACCAAATATAAAATGACTAAATTGAAACTCTCTCTCTCACACACACAAGGAAGCAATAAATATGCTTATTCAAGGTTATGTAATATCATATAACCAATGCAACCATTGAATAATGTTAGGACTTAGAGGAAAATCATGGTTGTGCATGGGTCTATAGTGTTGACATGATGTGCAATGTATCATTGAAAAATCTGAGCATTGTAAAATTGATTCAGTGCAAGTAATATAAGATGCTTATGACTTCGAAAGAACTATTGAGAAAATTCCAATGATGTCATCAAAATGGTTATATGGTATTGTTAAAATTCTTGAAAAGAATCCAAGAATAGGTGACAAACTTGGTCATGGCAATTTATTGGTCATTCTGAAATGTTTCTCTTTGAATATTATTCTTTGCTCCCAACATTATTCTCTTGTAGGACAGGACAATTGGCCCCAAGCTTGCATTACTTCCCTTCTAATTTCTTAGAGTTCACTTAATGTTTCATGATCAATGTATTTTACAATCAACCTTCATTCCCAATGTTCAATAGTCTTAGGTCGAACATGGTTGGTGAATGATATATCTACAACTCTCAAGAGGTCTTTCTCAATAAGACTATATATTTTCATATGAGAATTTTAGGACTCCAAACCTTATCTAGATTCTTCACGAGAGTTCCTTGAGAATTTTCTCTAGTAAAACATTTCTCCTTGCTCCATGAGGCTATCAAGGTTAGCTAACTCAAGAACATCGTCTTGAATGACATCATAGGCTATTTTATTTGAAGATTCCTTTGTTCCTTTGCAATAGACTTGATGAAATAACATGTCATCTCACTGATTTTTAATTGAATGACAATATCCTTTTCTAGTTTCTCATCAATGTATTTATAGTTTTCATTATGGTCAAGGTCATGTACAAGAATGTCCTGCAAATTACTACCATTCAAATTATTAATTTCATTAAATGGTAATAACCTTTCTCTTATGTACTCTATTACTCATGCTACTAAGTTCATTGTATTTATTTCATATGGATAATAGGAAACAATGTTTGTTGGAATATCCTCTTGATATTGTGAAACTAGATTAGAAATATTATTTCTAATGGCGGGAGTGAATCAATATAAAGCTACTTCCACTACCAATTGTCCGTTAACGCCTCCTTTTAATAACAATGCTTAATAAATACCATGCATGAAATCATCAGATCAAGAACCATAAGACAATATACATGAGCACCACATAGGACACATATTTTTTAAGGTGGAAACCATTGTTGGACACAGATTGTCACTGATGTCAATATGGCAATATTCAAGGAAGGAGACAGAGCCAAAGAAGAGGAGCACGCAGAGCAAAGAGGACCAGAGGTAGTTAAGCGTTGTATGAAGTTGCTGGTGAACGCTGGTGAAGGCTACTGCAGCTGTTGAACACTGTTGAAACACTTGGAGAAAAGTTGTTGAAACACAAATTTCTCCATTGCTGAAACACCAACCTTTTCCGCAGTTGTTCGACACTTGTGAAAAATTTGCTGATACACTAGTTTCGGCGTTGCTGAAACACCAGTTTCGGTGTTGTTGAAACACCAATTTCGGCGTTGCTGAAACACCTCCGTGACGAAATTATATTTCGGCGTTGCTGAAACACCTCTGTGACGAAATTATATTTCGGCGTTGCTGAAACACCTCCGTGACGAAATTATATTTCGGCGTTGCTGAAACACCTCCGTGACGACATTATATTTTAGCACATCGTAAACATGAGGAAGCTAAAGCAAATGGAGGAGGGAAGTCAGAGGTCGAGCGAGTGTTGAGGAAGCCGAAACTCAAGCGAGCAAGGAGGAAGCCAAAGAGCCATTGAGTAAGCGGAAACGAATGGACAAAGGCATGAGAATGTATAAAATAGTAAAAACATAGAATTGTTGTTACTGTTGGTGCGGTGAAGAACCAGAGTGTGAGGTAGTAGAAGCAGCAGAGGTTGTAGAGGTAGTAGAAGCAGCAGAGGCAGGGAAGCAGGAGTGAGACAATCTCAGCTGAATAGTGTGCATCAGCATACCTGTTTATACCAAGGTTGGGTTGGAGCCTCAGAACTGAACTGGACTGAAGTCATTGGGGGTAGGTGCTCCTAAGTGCAGAACCACTGCAAAATAGAGTTGGTGCTTTGGAGGTTGGAGCCTCACTGAAGTCCAAGTTGGAGCTTGGAAACTATTCACAATCAAATTTATACTTATATTGTATTTATTTCATTGCACTGTTTTGAGTTTTAATAAAAGCATTAATTCCAGCTGTTGATTTATGTGTTCTGTGTATACATACACATATCTATGTATGTTGTTGGCAATCACTAGAACAATTTAAAAAATAAATAAATAAATAGTAAGAAATATTGATTCACCCCCCTCTCAGTATTTCCAACAATTGGTATCGAAGCAGGCTTCTTCATACTAGCCTAACAGCTTGAAGAAGGATCTGCAACCATGATGAGAAATCACGAAGCATCACGAAGACCTCCTTTGTTCAATGGCACTAACTTTGGGTTCTGGAAGAAAAGAATGACCTACTACTTAATGTCCCTTGGACCCGAAGTCTGGCATTTTGTTCAAATGAATACAAAACGACTACCACTCTTCCAACGGACCAAGACGAGAGGAAAGCCTACATCGCCAATCAAAGGCCATGAACTCCATCACTAGTGGAACCACTGATTCTGAGTTTACTAAAATCATGCACTGTACATCTGCTAAAGAAATGTGGGAGAAGCTAGTTGGCTTGTACGATGGAGACTCAAAAGTAAAAGAAAAGCTTCAAACTCACCGAAGACAATTTGAAAGTTTGAGGATGGAAGATGAAGAAGACATTGCAACATACCTCCTCCGAGTAGTTGAAGTGGTAAATTCCCTGAAAGGATTGGACGAAAAAGTTGAAGAAAGTACCATTGTTTAAAAGGTATTAAGGTCTCTTCCAGACAGATTTGACTCCAAAATAAGCGCTATAGAAGAAGCAAAGGATCTAGATACCCTCAAAATGGATGAACTCCATGGAATTCTCACTGCCTATGAAATGAGGAAGGTGGCCCAAGCCCCAAAAATACAGCATTCAAGGCCTCAAAGTCAAAGAAGGGGAAAGAAAGGAATGAATGTAGTGATGAGTCTGATGTGGAATCCAAATTGGCTCAATTTGTACGAAAGCTGAAGAGAGGATCTAAGCTTAAAGGCAAGTATCCTCTTATCTATTTTAAATGTGGTAAAATAGGTCTTTATGCAACAAAATGTCCTCATAAACATGACAGTGACAATGAAGGAAATTCTAAAAGAATGGCACATAAAAAGAAAGGGTTCAATAAGAAAAACTTCTTCTCCAAGTAAGATGAGTCTGATGAGGATGAGTTTATGGTCATCAAAAATAAATCATATGAGGAAAGTGATCATGATGAAAGCCAAGAAGCATTACTCATGGCACTCGCAGATGATGATGACTCATGGCTAGAAGGAAATGTAGATGAACTGTTAATAAGCGTCATTGAAGAAAATGAGAAACTACAGAACAAAATCATTTCTTTCAAAGTGGAAAACGAGGAAATAAGAAGGAGAGAAGATCTCTTGGTAGCAATGCTTAAAGAAACAGAAGAGACTTGTGAAGAACGCAAGGCCGAAATAGTGTCTCTGAGAAAGGAGTTGGAGCAAATTAAAAAGGGTTGTAAAAGCTCTCAAATACTTGAGACTACTCTAAAAAATAAAAAAACCTCAATGTGACAAGTCTGGAATAGGTTTCAAAGGAGAATCCTCAAACACTAAGAATAGTGTGAAAAGCTATGCCGATGCACTTTCCTGCAATCCAAAATATGAAAAAACATGTTATCAAAAGTGCATCCCAGACCCCAAGAATGAAGAGAGAATTACTCCAAAGAAGAATGTGGAGTCTAATCATGGACACTACAGCAAATACAAAACTGTACTCCACCAAGGACCCATCGCAAATCCGAATAATGAGGGAGGAGTAATTCCCAGGATGGAAATTGACTAAAATCGTGATTGCTTCAACAAGTACAAAACCATCTTTCTTGGACACTACTTTCACTGTAAAAACTTCGGCCATCAAGCCAGACATTGTACAACTCACAGAAGTGAAAATACAAATCTAAAGGACCGAATGATCAACTCATATGCCCCCAAAAGGCAGGGACAAATCAAAATGTTCAATCCATTTGATCCCTTGACCAAATTTGATCTGATTTGCTATTTCTGCTGCAATAATGGACACTATGAACAAGACTGCCCACTCAAAGGAAGAAAGACGAGTAGCATGAACCCCAGTATGGACAAATGCGGCCTGGCTCTATATGCTCAGAATAATGAAAACCAGTGGTTTGTAGATAGTGGGTGCTCCAGACACATGGCAGGAGACAGAAGGAAGTTTGTCTCACTGAGAAAAAAGGAAGGGAATGTGTCCTTTGGAAGAGGATCAGGCAAAATTGCAGGAAAAGGAATAGTTACTCTGATCAATGGAAAAGGAAAAGCTAAAGATGCTCTGCTAGTTGACGGACTCAAGCACAACCTCTTGAGTGTCAGCCAAATCTGTGATCAAGGACATAAGGTTGTTTTCAGCACCAAAGACTGTGAAATAAGGAACTCTTCCTCAGGGAAACTTGTGGCAAAAGCGGTGAGAACACCAAAAAACATTTACATACTGAACAAGATTCAAGAAAATAAATGCTACGCGAGTCAGATAGATGAGAGTTGGCTGTGGCACAAGCGAATTGGACATACAAGCTTCAAAAATCTGATCAATATCAGCAAGATCAAAGCTGTACGAGACATCCCAAAACTATTCAAACCAAATCAGGGAGTATGTGGTCCTTGTCAACATGGAAAGCAGACCACAACCAGCCACAAGACAAAGGAACACTATACATCGAAGCCCTTGGAGATCATCCATGCTGATGTGTGTGGGCCAACTAGAAATCAAGCACTCCAAGGAGAAAGGTACTACTTTGTGTTATTTTTGATGATTATACTAGAATGATGTGGATATATTTCATAAAGTATAAATCTGAAACTTTTGAGTGTTTTAAGAATCTAAAAGCCCTTGTAGAAAATGAAAAAGATTCAAAAATTAAGTGCCTCAGAACAGACAGAGGAGGAGAATTCACATCAAACGAGTTTAGTGAGTTTTGTAACATTCATGGAATTAAAAGAGAATTCTCGGCTGCCAGAACACCTCAACAAAATGGGGTAGTTGAAAGAAGAAATCGAACAGTCCAAGAAATGTCAAGAACTATGCTATTAGCAGTAGAATTACAACCTAGATTCTGGAGAGAAGCAGTAGGGACAGTTGTCTATACATTGACTCGAACTCAATTAAGACCAAATTGTGAAAAAACTCCTTATGAGTTATGGAACGGAAGACCTGCTTCGGTGAAGTATTTCAAGATTTTGGAAGCAAGTGCTTCATAAAAATAAATGATGGTTCACCAGGAAAGTTTGATTCTTGAGTAGGTGAAGGGATATTTCTTGGATACTCTACACGGAGCAAGGCTTACAAGTGCTACAATTATCGACTGAACAAAATAGTGGAAAGCATTGATGTAAAGGTTGATGAAGAACTTCCAGTAAAGGAAATTGAAGAACATGAAGATGACTTTCTCATTGAAGAAGAAGAACCTAAAGATGAAGAGATAGATGAGGAAGAAGAAGAAGAGAAAAGAGAACCACCTCATACCCCTTCAAAAATGAACTATGTCAAAAGATATCATCCAAAAGAACAGATGATTAGTGATAGAGATCAAGGTGTGCAGACCAGAAGAAGGATAACAACCTCACCCAAGAAAAAATTCATTGCTCTCCTATCTATGATAGAACCAGAAACATTTGCAGAAGCAAGTAAGGATCGTCATTGGGTAAAAGCCATGGAAGAAGAAATGTCCCAAATTGAGAAGAACAAGACATGGGAGCTGGTACCTCGTCCAAAGGAAAAAAACATAATAGGAACCAAATGGGTGTTCAAAAATAAAATGAATGAGGAAGGACAGGTTATCAGAAACAAGGCAAGACTTGTCTGCAAAGGCTATTCACAAATTGAAGGAATTGACTTTGAAGAGACATTTGCACCAGTGGCCCGTATGGAAGCTACCAGGATGTTCTTAGCATTTGCTTGCTCAAAAGGATTCAAAATCTATCAAATGGACATGAAACCAACATTTCTAAATGGGGAACTCAAAGAGGAAGTCTACATGGAACAGCCAAAAGGTTTTGATCTGACAGCAGGAAAGGACCTAGTCTATAAGTTGAAAAAGGCTTTATATGGATTGAAACAAGCTCCTAGAGCTTGGTATGCAAGATTGGATCACTACCTACAACAACAAGGCTTCAAAAAGGGAGTGGCTAGAAGTAATCTATACATAAAGACAGATCAAGGTAAGTTACTAGCTGCTCTTGTTTATGTCGATGATTTGATTTTTGCTAGTAATAACGATGAAATGAGCCATGAATTTTCTCAAAACATGTCAAAAGAGTTTGAGATGTCAATGATAGGAGAGCTCTCCCACTTCCTTGGACCTCAAATATCTCAAACCAGAGCAGGATTGTGTATATCTCAAACCAAATATCTAAAAGACATGCTCAAAAAATATGGAATGGAGGACTGTGCACCCATGAGCACACCTATGACCACCAACTGCAAACTGAGCAAAGATGATGACTCCCCTCTAGTGGATGCAACCCATTACAGGTCAATGATCGGAGCCCTTCTTTACTTAACAGCTACACAACCAGACATAATGCAAGCAGTAGGAATGGTGGGAAGACTTCAATCTGCTCCCAAACAATCCCATTTATTAGTTGTAAAAAGAATCCTCAGATATCTGAAGGGAACCTCTGATTTCAGTCTTTTGGTACCCAAAGAACTCAACACTGACTGTAATTGCATACACCGATGCTGATTGGGCTGGAAGTATAGATGATCGGAAAAGTACTAGTGGAAATG
Organism: Pinus taeda; assembly: GCA_000404065.3. Classification (NCBI taxonomy): domain Eukaryota; kingdom Viridiplantae; phylum Streptophyta; class Pinopsida; order Pinales; family Pinaceae; genus Pinus; species Pinus taeda. The sequence goes on from APFE030852667.1 coordinate 53,323, forward strand.
CATTCTTCCTAGGAGACTGTTTGGTATCCTGGCTCAGCAAAAAACAGTCATCCATATCATTATCCACAGTCGAAGCCGAGTATATTGCTGCAACAGACTGTTGTACTCAGATACTATGGATGAAGGAAGCTCTAAAAGATCTCGACATATGTACAGATCAACCAATTACCGTCTATTGTGACAACACAAGTGCTATCAGTCTCAACAAAAATCCAGTGCTGCACTCAAGAACCAAACACATACCAATCAAGTATCATTTCCTCCGTGAGAAAGTAGCTAAACAAAAGATTGTCCTGGAATATATCAGTACTAAGGAGCAGATAGCTGATATTTTCACAAAACCTCTTCCTCGAGAAGCATTCGAACATCTACATCAAAAGATGGGGTTTATTTCTTTATCATCACTCAAGTTCATTCATAAAGATGTAGCAGGACAGGGGGAGCAGGTCAACAGGGGGAGTCTATATGCATTCCTTTCCATTGATGTCAAAGGGGGAGAGAGAGCAGAAGAATATTGCCATCAATAACATAGGGGGAGATTGTTGGACACAGATTGTCATTGATGTCAATATGGCAATATTCAAGGAAGGAAACAGAGCCAAAGAAGAGGAGCACACAGAGCCAAGAGGAGCAGAGGTAGTTAAGCGTTGTATGAAGTTGGTGAACGTTGGTTAAGGCTACTGCAGCTGTTGAACACTGTTGAAACACTTGGAGAAAAGTTGTTGAAACACAAATTTCTCCATTGCTGAAACACCAACCTTTTCCGCAGTTGTTCGACACTTGTGAAAAATTTGCCGATACACTAGTTTTGGCATTGCTGAAACACCAGTTTTGGTGTTGCTGAAACACCAATTTCGGCGTTGCTGAAACACCTCCGTGACGAAATTATATTTCAGCATTGCTGAAACACCTCCGTGACGAAATTATATTTCAACGTTGCTGAAACACCTCCATGACGACATTATATTTTTAGCACATCATAAACATGAGGAAGCTAAAGTGAATGGAGGAGGGAAGTCAGAAGGTCGAGCGAGTGTTGAGGAAGCCGAAGCTCAAGCGAGCAAGGAGGAAGCCAAAGAGCCATTGAGTAAGCGGAAACAAATGGATAAAGGCATGAGAATGTATAAAATAGTACAAACAGAGAATTTTGTTACTGTTGGTGTGGTGAAGAACCAGAGTGTGAGGTAGTAGAAGCAGTAGAGGCTGTAGAGGCAATAGAAGCAGCAGAGGCAAGGGAGCAGGAGTGAGAGAATCTCAACTAAATAGTGTGCATCATCATACCGGTTTATACCAAGGTTGGGTTGGAGCCCAAGAGGTTGGAGCCTCAGAACTGAATTGGACTGAATTCATTGAGGGTAGGTGCTCCTAAGTGCAGAACCACTGCAAAACAGAGTTGGTGCTCTAGAGGTTGGAGCCTCACTGAAGTCCAAGTTGGAGCTTGGCAACTATTCACAATCAGATTTATACTTATATTGTATTTATTTCATTGCACTATTTTGAGTTTATTAAAATCATTATTTCAGCTGTTGATTTATGTGTTTTGTGTATACATACACATATTTATGTATGTTGTTGGCAATCACTAGAACAATTTAAAAAATAAATCAATCAATCAATAAATAGTAAGAAATATTGATTCACCCCCTCTCAGTATTTCCAACAATCGGTATCAGAGCAGGCTTCTTCATACTAGCTTAACAGCTTGAAGAAGGATCCGCAGCCATGATGAGAAATCACGAAGCATCAGGAAGACCTCCTTTGTTCGATGGCACTAACTTTGGGTTCTGGAAGAAAAGAATGACCTACTACTTAATGTCCCTTGGACCTGAAGTCTGGAATTTTGTTCAAAATGAATACAAAACCACTACCACTCTTCCAACGGACCAAGACGAGAGGAAACCCTACATCGCAAATCGAAGGCCATGAACTCCATCACTAGTGGAATCACTGATTTTGAGTTTACAAAAATCATGCACTGTACATCTGCTAAAGAAATGTGGGAGACGCTAGTTGGCTTGTACAATGGAGACTCAAAAGTAAAAAATGCAAAGCTTCAAACTCACCGAAGACAATTTGAAATTTTGAGGATGGAAGATGAAGAAGACATTGTAGCATACCTCCTCCGAGTAGCTGAAGTGGTAAATTCCCTAAAAGGATTGGACGAAAAAGTTGAAGAAAGTACCATTGTTCAAAAGGTATTAAGGTCTCTTCCAGACATATTTGACTCCAAAATAAGCGCTATAGAAGAAGCAAAGGATCTAGATACCCTCAAAATGGATGAACTCCATGGAACTCTCACTGCCTATGAAATGAGGAAAGGTGGTCCAAGCTCCAAAGATGCAGCATTCAAGGCCTCAAAGTCAAAGAAGGGGAAAGAAAGGAATGACTGTAGTGATGAGTCTGATGTGGAATCCGAATTGGTTCAATTTGTATGAAAGCTGAAGAGAGGATCTAAGCTTAAAGGCAAGTATCCTCTTATTTGTTTTAAATGTGGTAAAATAGGTCATTATGCAGCAAAATGTCCTCATAAACATGACAGTGATGATGAAGGAAATTCTAGAATAATGGCACATAAAAAGAAAGGGTTCAATACGAAAAACTTCTTCTCCAAGCAAGATGTGTCTGATGAGGATAAGTTTATGGTCATCAAAAAGAAATCAGATGAGGAAAGTGATCATGATGAAAGCCAAGAAGCATTATTCATGGAACTCGCAGATGATGATGACTCAAGGCTGGAAGGAAATGTAGATGAATTGTTAATAAGCGCCATTGAAGAAAATGAGAAACTACGGAACAAAATCATTTCTTTCAAAGTGGAAAACGAGGAAATAAGAAGGAGAGAAGATCTCTTGGTAGCAAAGCTTAAAGAAACAGAAGAGACTTGTGAAGAACGTGAGGCCGAAATAGTGTCTCTGAGAAAGGAGTTGGAACAAATTAAAAAGGGTTGTAAAAGCTCTCAAATACTTTAGACTATTCTGAAAAATCAAAAACCTCAGCATGACAAGTCTGAAATAGGTTTCAAAGGAGAATCCTCAAGCACTAATAATAGTGTGAAAAGCTATGCCGATGCACTATCCTGCGATCCAAAAGACGAAAAAACATGTTATCAAAAGTTCATCCCATACCCCAAGAATGAAGAGAGAATTACTCCAAAGAAGAATGTGGAGTCTAATCATGGACACTACAGCAAATACAAAATTGTACTCCACCAAGGGCCCATCACAAATCCAAATAATGAGGGAGGAATAATTCCCAGGATGGAAATCGACTAAAATCGTGATTTCTTCAACAAGTACAAAACCATCTTTCTTGGACACTACTTTCACTGTAAAAACTTCGGTCATCAAGCCAGACATTGTATGGCTCGCAGAAGTGAAAAGGAAAATATAAAGGACCGAATGATCAACTCATATGCCCCCAAAAGGCAGGGACAAATCAAAACGTTCAATCCATTTGATCCCTTGACCAAATTTGATCTGATTTGCTATTTCTGCTACAATAATGGACACTATGAACAAGACTGCCCACTCAAAGGAAGAAAGATGAGCAGCAAGAACCCCAGTATGGACAAATGCAGCCTAGCTCTATATGCTCAGAATAATGAAAACCAGTGATTTGTAGATAGTGGGTGCTCCAGACACATGACAGGAGACAGAAGGAAGTTTGTCTCACTGAGCAAAAAGGAAGGGAATGTGTCCTTTGGAAGCAGATATGGCAGAATTGTAGGAAAAGGAACAGTTACTCTGATCAATGGAAAAGGAAAAGCTCAAGATGCTCTGCTAGTTGACGGACTCAAGCACAACCTCCTGAGTGTCAGCCAAATTTGTGATCAAGGACATAAGGTTTTTCTCAGCACCAAAGACTGTGAAATAAGGAACTCTTCCTCAAGGAAACTTGTGTGAAAAAGGGTGAGAACACCAGACAACATTTACATACTGAACAAGATTCAAGAAAATAAATGCTACGTGAGTCAGATAGATGAGAGTTGGCTGTGGCAAAAGCGACTTGGACATACAAGCTTCGAAAATCTGATCAATATTAGCAAGATCAAAGCTGTACGAGACATCCCAAAACTATTCAAACCAAATCAGGCAGTATGTGGTCCTTGTCAACATGGAAAGCAGACCAGAACCAGCCACAAGACAAAGGAACACTATACATCGAAGCCCTTGGAGATCATCCATGCTGATGTGTATGGGCCAACTAGAAATCAAGCACTCCAAGGAGAAAGGTACTTTGTGTTATTTGTTGATGATTATACTAGAATGATGTGGATATATTTCATAAAGTATAAATCTGAAACTTTTGAGTGTTTTAAGAATCTAAAAGCCCTTGTAGAAAATGAAAAATATTCAAAAATTAAGTGCCTCGGAACAGACAAAGGAGGATAATTCACATCAAACGAGTTTAGTGAGTTTTGTAATATTCATGGAATTAAAAGAGAATTCTCGGCTGCCAGAACACCTCAGCAAAATGGGGTAGTTGAAAGAAGAAACCGAACAGTCCAAGAAATGTCAAGAACTATGCTATTAGCAGCAGACTTACAGCCTAAATTCTAGAGAGAAGCAGTAGGGATAGTTGTCTATACACTGAATCGAACTCAATTAAGACCAAATTGTGAAAAAACTCCTTATGAGCTATGGAACAGAAGACCTGCTTCGGTGAAGTATTTCAAGATTTTTGGAAGCAAGTGCTTCATAAAAATAAATGATGGTTCATCAGGAAAGTTTGATTCTCGAGTTGATGAAGGGATATTTCTTGGATACTCTACACGGAGCAAGGCTTACAAGTGCTAAAATTATTGACTGAAGAAAATAGTGGAAAGCATTGATGTAAAGGTTGATGAAGAACTTCCAGTAAAGGAAATTGAAGAACATGAAGATGACTTTCTCATTGAAGAAGAAGAACCTAAAGATGAAGAGATAGATGAGGAAGAAGAAGAAGAGAAAAGAGAACCACCTCATACCCCTTCAAAAATGAACTATGTCGAAAGATATCATCCAGAAGAATAGATCATTGGTGATAGAGATGAAGGTATGCAGACCAGAAGAAGGATAACAACCTCACCCAAGAAAAAAGTCATTGCCCTCCTATCTATGATAGAACCAGAAACATTTGCAGAAGCAAGTAAGGATCGTCATTGGGTAAAAGCCATGGAAGAAGAAATGTCCCAAATTGAGAAGAACAAGGCATGGGAGCTGGTACCTCGTCCAAAGGACAAAAACATAATAGGAACCAAATGGGTGTTCAAAAATAAAATGAATGAGGAAGGACAGGTTATCAGAAACAAGGCAAGACTTGTCTACAAAGACTATTCACAAATTGAAGGAATTGACTTTGAAGAGACATTTGCACCAGTGGCCCGTATGGAAGCTATCAGGATGTTCTTAGCATTTTCTTGCTCAAAAGGATTCAAAATCTATCAAATGGACGTGAAATCAACATTTCTAAATGGGGAACTCAAAGAGGAAGTCTACATGGAACAAACAGAAGGTTTTGATTTGACAGCAGGAAAGGACCTAGTTTGTAAGTTGTAAAAGGCTTTATATGGATTGAAACAAGCTCCTAGAGCTTGGTATGAAAGATTGGATCACTACCTAAAACAACAAGGCTTCAAAAAGGGAGTGGCTGGAAGTAATCTATACATAAAGACAGATCAAGGTAAGTTACTAGATGCTCTTGTTTATGTCGATGATCTGATTTTTGCTAGTAATAACGATGAAATGAGCCATGAATTTTCTCAAAACATGTCAAAATATTTTGAGATGTCAATGATAGGAGAGCTATCCCACTTCCTTGGACTTCAAATATCTCAAACCAGAGCAGGATTGTGTATATCTCAAACCAAATATCTAAAAGACATGCTCAAAAAATATGGAATGGAGGACTGTGCACCCATGAGCACACCTATGACCACCAACTGCAAACTAAGCAAAGATGATGACTCCCCTCTAGTGGATGCAACCCATTACATGTCAATGATCGAAGCCCTTCTTTACTTAACAGCTACACAACCAGACATAATGCAAGCAGTAGGAATGGTGGGAAGACTTCAATCCGCTCCCAAACAATCCCATTTATTAGCTGTAAAAATAATTCTCAGATATCTGAAGGGAACTTCTGATTTCGGTCGTTGGTACCCAAAGAACTCAACACTGACTGTAACTGCATACACCGATGCTGATTGGGCTGGAAGTATAGATGATCAGAAAAGTACTAGTGGAAATGCATTCTTCCTAGGAGACTGTTTGGTATCCTAGCTCAGCAAAAAACAGTCATCCATATCATTATCCACAGTCAAAGCCGAGTATATTGCTACAGCAGACTGTTGTACTCAGATACTATGGATGAAGGAAGCTCTAAAATATCTCGACATATGTACAGATCAACCAATTACCATCTATTGTGACAACACAAGTGCTATCAGTCTCAGCAAAAATCCAGTGATGCACTCAAGAACCAAACACATACCAATCAAGTATCATTTCCTCCGTGAGCAAGTAGCTAAACAAAACATTGTCCTGGAATATATCAGTATTAAGGAGCAGATAGCTGATATTTTCACAAAACATCTTCCTTGAGAAGCATTCGAACATCTGCATCAAAAGATGGGGGTTATTTCTTTATCATCACTCAAGTTCATTCATAAAGATGTAGCAGGACAAGGGGAATAGGTCGACAGGCGATTTTGTATGCATTCCTTTGCCATTGATGTCAAAAGGGGAGAGAGAGCAGAAGAATATTGCCATCAATAACAAAGGGGGAGATTGTTGGACACAGATTGTCATTGATGTCAATATGGAAATATTCAAGGAAGGAGACAAAGCCAAAGAAGAGGAGCACACATAGCCAAGAGGAGCAGAGGTAGTTAAGCATTGTATGAATTTGCTGGTGAACGTTGGTGAAGGCTGCTGCAGCTATTGAACATTGTTGAAAAACTTGGAGAAAAGTTGTTGAAACACAAATTTCTCCATTGCTAAAACACCAACCTTTTTCGTAGTTGTTCGACACTTGTGCAAAATTTGTCGATACACTATTTTTAACGTTGCTAAAACACCAGTTTCGGCGTTGCTGAAACACCTATTTCGGCGTTCCTGAAACACCTCCGTGACAAAATTATATTTCGACGTTGTTGAAACACCTCCGTGACGAAATTATATTTCGGCGTTGCTGAAACAACTTCGTGACGAAATTATATTTCGGCATTGCTGAAACAACTCTGTGACGACATTATATTTTCATCACATCGTAAACATGAGGAAGCTAAAGCGAATGGAGGAGCGAAGTTAGAAGGTCGAGCGTGTGTTGAGGAAGCCGAAGCTCAAGCAAGCAAGGAGGAAGCCAAAGAGCCATTGAGTAAGCGGAAACGAATGGACAAAGGCATGAGAATGTATAAAATAGTAAAAACAGAGAATTGTTGTTGCTATTGGTGTGGTGAAGAACCAAAGTGTTAGGTAGTAGAAGCAGCAGAGGCTGTAGAGGCAGTAGAAGTAGCAGAGGCAAGGGAGCAGGAGTGAGACAATCTCAGCTTAATAGTGTGTAGTAGCATACCTGTTTATACCAAGGTTGGGTTGGAGCCCAAGAGGTTGGAGCCTCAAAACTGAACTAGACTGAAGTCATTGGGGGTAGGTGCTCCTAAGTGTAGAACCACTGCAAAACAGAGTTGGTGCTCTGGAGGTTGGAGCCTCACTGAAGTCCAAGTTGGAGCTTGGCAACTATTCACAATCAGATTTATACTTATATTGTATTTATTTCATTGCATTGTTTTGAGTTTTAATAAAAGTACTAATTACAGCTGTTGATTTCTGTGTTCTATGTATACATACACATATCTATGTATGTTGTTGGCAATCACTAGAACAATTTAAAAAATAAATAAATAGTAAGAAATACTGATTCACCCCCTCTCAGTATTTCCAACAACCATAAAGGGAGAAAATCACCATTCTTGTTCTTCTCTTCTTAAATCTTTCTTTACATATGTTCACTGGCACCAACTAGTAGGAATCACATGCTCCCTTTCACTTTTTCGCTAGCCCCCACTGGTACGAAGCAACCACTCCCTTTCATGGTTTCGCTGGAAGCCACTAGCAAGAAGCACCCACTCCCTTACATAGTTTCATTGGCACCCACAAGCAGGAAGGACCCACTCCCTTCACTTTTTTGTTGGTAACCACCGGCAGGAAGCACCCACTCTCTTAACTATTTTTTTTGCAGCCACCAGTAGGAAGAACCCACTCCCTTCATTGTTTCGTTGGCACCCACCAGCAAGAAACACATATTCCCTCATATTATTTCATTGGCGTTACATGTCAATTTGTTGCCATGACACTTGATCAGTTTATGGATATTATTACCATCCATGAATATGTTGAAACTATCTCCCTTAGAAGTCCAACAACTCAAAATATGTCAAAGCCCATGAGAAATTTTGGTCAAATAGCTCTCACACCTTGTTAAGTTCCACTTGTGTTGATTTCTCTAATGTTTCCCACGCATGCGCTGAAATTTACTCTGAGAACAATGCAGAGTTGCACTCTATGTGTAACTATAAATCCGCGCAGGTGAATTCTAGAAAGTAAAAAATAAAAAGTACATTCTAGAAACCTAGTTGGTCGAATATTTCCCAACTGAAAGCTTCCAAGTGATGACTATTCAAACTGTAACCCTCATAAGATGCATCTCCATCCCTCTTCTCATGGTAACCTAATCCTTCACTAAAGGAGGTTCATCCTCTTCATAGGGATTTGAAACTTCCCCCTATTTGATCTATAAAAGGACTAGAGGGTTGAGGGATGAAGTAGGTCAGAATTCAGAGAATACAAAATTATGCTGCTAGTTTGAGATTGGAGAGCTTGTTATCTAAGGAGGAGATTGAAGGCATTTAGGAGGGACCTCACAACATCAAGGTGAAGGTTGTAAGGCTCCTCTTATCTTCTGATTAATACAAATGAGCACTTTCTCCCATTGATTTTGTCTTTTGTGAATGATGAATAGTTTGCAATTGTTTATTATGTCCATTAAGGCAAGTTCAATCCCTAATTTCCTTGATCATTAGGCTAAGTTGTTTGAATTACTGTATCACATGTCCTTTTGATCCTTTTTATGGTTTATGTTTGCAGGTTCTACTAAGCATTTAAGATTTGCATGAAGTCACAACCAGGGATCTTCATTAGACATTTTATGAAACTAGTAAGAGGTCTATCCATTAGTTAGATTTCTTTTAATTTGAATAAGTTCAACTTAGGGAAAGATTCAGTTCATTTGTCATGATTTTTTTCCAGTTTCCATTTAGGATCTAGGGATATCTCTCTTGTCTGCAAGAGGGATTGTCTGGTGTAACAAACTGACGACCATTGATGGAAATACTAAGAAGGGGGGGGTGAATCAGTATGTATTTTCAATTGTTATTTTTACCAGTTAAAACATTCATATTCAGAACACAAGATGAACAACAAGAATAAATGATTTTATTAATATAATCTTTGCAATAAAATAGATACAATATATATATGATTCCAATATGTTTCCAAGCACCAACTTGGACTTTTGTGAGGCTCCAACCTCCAGAGCACCAACTCTGTTTTGTCAAGGCACTAACCTTGGACTTAGGAGCACCAACTCCCAGGACACCAATCCTTCCATTTTTGAGGCACCAACCACAAGGGCTCCAACCCTTTGCTGCAAACTGTCTGGATCTGTTTTGTTAAGGCACCAACCTTGGATATAGGAGCACCAACTCCAAGGACACCAATCCTTCAAACTTCTGAGGCACCAACCCCAAGGGATCCAACCCTCTGTTGTCAAGGCATGTTTGATAGTAATGTTCTACTCCCAAATCTCTTCTTTACTAAATCATGTCTATTTACAGCTTCACTGTAGTCTCCACGCTACAACATCAATGGCAACCAATATTCATATGAAGAAGTCTTTACAACTCTTCATATTGTCCACACAGAGTCTACAAAAGTTATCTCATGATGATATCAAATAGCCAACATGATCTCTGATAATGTCTCCACATAACTTTAGTGAGCTACTATTAGCTGCACTAACCTCTGCACAAGAACCAACTCTATGTTTCAAGCCTCTATTCTACCAGTCACAGAAAATGCTTAAGGCGTGATTGCTTCTCACTGTTCTCTTACTTCCCACAAACAAAATCACATATGCTTCAATGCCAGTGCTGGCTACTGCTCCCTTCAAACGATGTCAAATAGAACTTTATTTATTATATCACAGAATAGTTCTTTAGAATGCACCTGATTAATTCATCTCAGGTCTGAGTCTTTTACAGGGTAACACGATCAACAAAGTTGCTCGTCCTTCGAATGCCTCCTGTCCTGTTGGACCTTCGACCCTTTTATGTTCTGTTGGACCTACGAATGTCTCTATTTCTTCTAGTTTTTCAACAACAACTTTAAACTTTCCTTGTTCTCTGTTTTTATATGCCTGATGCACCTGACCTTTTGGCTTCCTCCTTGCTCACTTGAGCTTCTGCTTCCTCAATGCTCGTTCGACCTTTTGGCTTCCCTCCTTGGTTGTTGTATTTTCCTCTGCGCTCGCTTGCTTCTTTGACTTCCCGATCCTTTGGTCGCTTTAGCTTCCTCTGCATATTCTAAGTAACCAATGCTTCATAGGACACGTTTAAGAGGAAGAGGGGCTAAATTACAATAGAAATGATGCTTATTAAAAAAATATCAACGAGGTCCTTTTTTCTTTTCAAGTTCACGAGTTGTGAACTGTTATTCCTTCGTAATATAGATGCCCGAGATCAATTCTAGAAATGAAGCATTTCAAAATATATATATATATATATATATATATTATATATATATATATATATAATATAAATATATATATATATATATATATATATATATATATATATATATATATATATATGACTTTTTCCTATCACCAAGGGACATGTTCATAGGGAGGAGAGGCCGACTTGTATATGAAAAATATATATGTAAGAGAATCTTTTATTCACAAACTTATTACTTCAAAGAAACCATATAAACGAGGCTATAGCCATATATAGGTCCCACATGCCACGTCAACCTTTTATCACAATCTTCGGTTCCGGAGGTTCGCACCTAACATAGTCGATCGCCGATGGCCGATTCCCCTGCTGGACATGATATTATATAAATTATTTTTGATGAGTCCATCAGGTCCATACCTCTATCACAATCGGAAGATTATAGTGCCATCCCTTTAGGACTTGAGATTGATGTGGATGCGATATGATATTAAACAACAGTTGATATACCCTTCAGGTCTGTGTGTATATATCGCAATCGCAGTTTATAGTGTCATCCCTTTATAATTTTCAATACACAACTTACGACACGGTGGATGCAATATAGCATTAGGATGGGTTATAATAGGACCATCGGGTCCGCAACATATATCGCAATCAGCGCTTTCAATGTGGCAAGGCCTTAAACACTTGTGATATGGTAGACGCGATATAGTATTAAATCATATTACAATGCTGTAGTGGGTCCGCATACATTAGCGCAATCAGAGGTTTTAGGGGTGACACTTAATAAAACCCGTCGATATGATTTCTCTGATATTATATAATGCTTCGCTTCCGATAGTGTATATTATTCCGCTCCTTTAACTCTATTTATATATTGCTCCATTGTTTCCTTTCTATAGGTTCTATGTGGCTCCTTTAATTCTTCCTCTCGGTTATTCTTGGGCATGTATTACATGCAATGCTCCTCCGATGTGGCTCTTACTCTTGGCATATGCGATACTTCCGATAGTTCTTCCTTTGGCTTCTGATAGCTCTACTCCTCCTACACTTCCGATATAGCTCTTTATGCTCCTCCGCTATGTGTTCCTCTTTGCTTCTTTCGTTGAACTTCTTCCTCTGGCTTTTCTTTGAATGCTCTTGTTTTGAGCTTTCAATGAGCTCTTCCAATGGTTTCCAATGTCTTTCCAATGACTTCCCTGATGGCTTTGCTCCAGTTTCTTCATGGATCTGCTCTGCTTCCCTTGGCTTCATATCATCATCTAATATCTAGAATATTTCCATATTGACATCAATGACAACCTAGGTCAACAATCTCCCCCTTTGTTATTGATGGCAATATTCTTCTTCTCTCCCCTTTTTTTATTCATGGAAATATTCGTCTTCTCTCCCCCTTTGACATCAATGGCAAAGGAGTGCTCTGGGACTCCCCCTATCAAACTACTTCTGTTCTTTATGAATGGTAGATATTCACAGGTATGTTACTCCCCCTGTCATAGTGCTCTTCTTTTTACTCAAGATAGAAGGATTGATGCTTTTTCATCAATTAGCACATTATCCCCTCTTAATGTCTCAGAACTACTTTATCATGGTTTCAAGAATGCTTAAAGATGCCCTACTTCAATGCTTTCAAACATATTGCAAATAGCCACACACCAAGTGTCCAAGTCCAGGTTTTTATGCTTCAACCCATATTTTGTTGTCTCCAAAGTTAGAATTGAGAGGCCTTCATAGTCTTAATCAAGAGAAAATGCCACTAAAATTGTCTTCTGCTTCGACAACCTATTCTTCTATGATTTCCAATGCTACCATTGTCTTCTCAACTCCTTGTGCTAACTTTCTTGCTTCTTGTAGTTGAGATCTGAGAGAGGAGACCTCTACGTTGTACTGACCAATCTCTTCTTCAATTTTGTTCAAGCTGTTATGACTTTGTTCAAGTTGACTTGACAAGGTGTCTTCCCATTTATTTGCTTTATCCAATTGATTTGTCATGGTATGAATTCTTCATGCTGCTTTCTTTTGCTTTGATGAAATTCCTTCTTAAGCTTGGCAAGTTCTTCATCCCTTTCTTATACTTGAAGCTGGACAATGTCAACTTTCTTCCTTGTTTGGTCTTGGTCACCACCCAGTGCTTTCTTCTTAAGTTCCTTTTTTTCCATTTTCAAATTGATAATCTCTTCCATGGCAGCTATAAGTTGAGCAAGGATATCTTCTAGAAAATCTTTTTCATCCTCTTCATCTTCTAGATCTTCTTTAGCCTTGATGTCATCATTCTCATTTTCAGCTTTTATGATGGGTTCGGGATTTCCTTCTTGATTTCCATCATCTTCTTGACTGATGCTCATGGTCAATGCTCCTTTTGAGTGAAGGTCATGAAGTTTGTCCCATATACCCTTTGCTGGTGAATATTTTCCTAGATTGTTCTTTATAGAATCAGGTAGCCCATTCAAGATTGCCTTCATTGCTTTTTCATTGTACTCCTTGGATTCTCCATCCATCATGCTATCAACAATTACTGATTTCCATATTGCAATGCCTTGAGTCTTTAAGAAATTCCCCATTCTTACTTCCCATATATTAAAGTTCTCATTGAACCATGGAGCCTCCTCAAATTGATTGTCTTCTATTTTAGTGGTAGAGGGAGACACATCCTTAGGAGGATTGGATACTTTATTCCTTAACTTCACCATTTGTGTTCTAAAGATCAACCTTCAAGTTGTTAGGCTTTGAATGAAGGTACTAGCTCTGATACCAATTGTTGGAAATATTGAGAGGGGGGTGAATCAGTGTTTTTTTTCAATTGTTATTTTTATCAGTTAAAACATTCATATTTAGAACAAAAGATGAACAACAAGAATAAATGATATTATTAATATAATCTTTGCAATAAATAGATACAATATATATATGATTCCAATATGTTGCCAAGCACCAACTTGGACTTTTGTGAGGCTCCAACCTCCAGAGCACCAACTCTGTTTTGTCCAGCCACCAACCTTGGACTTAGGAGCACCAACTCCCAGGACACCAATCTTCTAGTTCTGAGGCACCAACCCTCTGTTGCAAATTTTCTGGATCTATTTTTTCAAGGAACCAACCTTGGATATAGGAGCACTAACTGCAAGGACACCAATCCTTCAAACTTCCAAAGCACCAACCCCAAGGGCTCAAACCCTTTGTTGTCAACGCATGTTTGATAGTAATGTTCTGCTCCCAAAGCTCTTCTTTACTAAATTATCTCTGTTTACAGCTTCACTATAGTCCCCATGCTACAAAATCAATGGCAACCAGTCTTCATATGAAGAATTCTTTACAACTCTTCATATTGTCCACACAAAGTCTACAAAATTTATCTTATGATGATATCTAATAGCCAACATGATCTCCGATAATGTCTCCACACAACTCTAGTGAGTCTACTATTAGCTGCACTATGCTCTGCACAAGAACCAACTCTCTGTTTCAAGCCTCTGTTATACCAGTCACATAAAATGCTTCAGGCATGACTACTTCTCACTATTCTCTTACTTCCCAGAAACAAAATCACATATGCTTCAATGCCAGTGCTAGCTACTACTCCCTTCAAACGATGTCAAATAGAACTTTATTTATTATATCACATAATAGTTATTCAGAATGTACCTAATTAATTCTTCTCAGGTCTGAGTCTTTCACAGGGTAACACGATCAATAGAGTTTCTCTTCCTTCGAATGCCTCCTATCCTGTTGGACCTTCGGCCCTTTTTTGTTATGATGGACCTACGGTTGCCTCTGTTTCTTCCAATTTTTCAACAACAGCTTTAAACTTTCCTTGTTTTATGTTTTTATATGCCTGATGTGCTTGACCTTTTGGCTTCCTCCTTGCTCGCTTCAGCTTCTACTTCCTTAACGCTCGTTCGATCTTTTGGCTTCCCTCCTCAGTCACTGTAGTTTCCTCTATGCTCGCTTACTTCTTCAACTTCCCGATCCTTTGGTTGCTTTAGCTTCCTCTGCCTATTCGAATTAACTAGTGCTTCACAGGACACATTCAAGAGGAAGAGGGGTTGAATTACAATAGAAATGATGCTTATTAAAAAAATATCAGAGAGGTCCTTTTTCCTTTTCAAGTTCATGAGTTTTGAACTGTTATTTTTTCGTAATATAGATGCCCAAGATCAATTCCAGAAATGAAGCGTTTCAACATAATATTAATATATATATATATATATATATATATAGATATATGAATTTTTCCTATCACCAAGGGACATGTTCATAGGGAGGAGAGGTCGACTTGTACATGAAAAATATATATGTCGGAGAATATTTTATTCACAAACTTATTACTTCATGGAAACCATATAAATGAGGCTATAGCCATATATAGGTCCCACATGCCACGTCATCCTTTTATCGCAATTGCCGCTTACGAAGGTTCGCACATAACATAGCTGATTGCCGATGGTCGATTCCCCTGCTGGATGTGATATTATATAAACTATTTTTGATGAGTCCATCAGGCCCATACCTCTATCACAATTGGCAGATTATAGCGCCATCCCTTTATAATTTGCAATACACAACATCCAACACGGCATATGCGATATAGCATTAGGATGGGTTATAATAGGACGATTGGGTCTGCAACATATATCGCAATCGGCGCTTTCAATGTGGCAAGGCCTTAAACACTTATGATATCGGATGTGATATAGTATAAAATCATATTACAATATTGCAACGGGTCCGCATACATTAGCGCAATCAGAGGTTTCGGGCGTGACACTTAATAGAACCCACCGATATGATTTCGCCGATATTATATACTGCTCTGCCTCTAATAGTGTATATTGCTCCACTCCTTTAACTCTGATTATATATTGCTCCGTTGTTTCCTTTCTATATGTTCTATGTGGCTCCTTTAATTCTTCCTCTCAGTTCGTCTTAGGCATGTATTACATGCGATGCTCCTCCGATGTGGCTCTTACTTTTGGCATATGTGATACTTCCGATAGTTCTTCCTTTGGCTTCTGATAGCTCTACTCCTCCGACACTTCCAATATAGCTATTTACGCTCCTCCGCTACGTGTTCCTCTTTGTTCCGTAGTTCTCACCTTTTTCCACTGTGTGTTACTCTTTGCTTCTTCCGTTGAACTTCTTCCTCTGGCTTTTCTTTGACTGCTCCTATTCCAAGCTTTCAATGAGCTCTTCCGATGGTTTCCAATGTCTTTCCAATGGCTTCCTTGATGGCTTTGCTCCTGTTTCTTCATGGATCTGCTCTGCTTCCCCTTGGCTTCATATCATCATCTAGCATCTAGAATATTGCCATATTAACATCAATGACAACCTAGGTCAACCACCATACTGGGGAACGTCTCTATTCAAGTCTTTTTCCTTAGCCTCGCTTTCTAATTTTTCTGATTTATCCAGTCCCAACTCTTCATAAATTAATGGCATTTTAGATCTAGTTGGCTGATTTTCGAGTTTTTTTATTTTTTCTTTAAGTTTTCCTCCATACATTGTTTTTGTTTGTACACAGAGCGCAGCTTTGTGCCCTTTTTACCTAGCAACTGAGCGCATGCGCACTATTGCCTACTGGAAACCCGTGCAATCCTTGAAAATTTCATTATAGCTTCAACCTAGACCTAAATTTGTCTTTATGAAAGTGTCATTCTATTATTTTAGACTGTGTGTTGTCTTTTCTGAACTCAATTGATTGCTTTGTTGATGATTTTACGAAGATTAGGTATTTTTGGAAGAATACATTAGGGTTTGACTAGTTGATTTGCTAATTGATCAAAACAAGTTTGAATGTCTTTTTCTCATTGATATTCTTATTTTGTTCTATCAAATACAATGGTTAAGCTTTAAAATATGTTTATTTGTAGTCAAAATTACTTTGTATTACAAGTTAGGGTTTCTGAAGACCTTGTGCTTTTGTGAAAAATCATAGTTATTTTTGCTTGATAAAAGAAGTTGTTGCTTTCATCTTGGGAAAATTTCCGTGATTGCACTGTTATTGTCATCAAATCAAATCATTCATAGGAGAATATGTATTTTCTCCATCTTCTTGATTGATTTATGTGTGCCTGAAAGTTTCAAGTGATTAGAAGAAAAGAGTTTTCAGTTTATTTTGATAATTAGGGAAAATCTGGAAATTAGTTTGTTGACTGCATTTTTCATTACAAAATAGTGAAATTGGTTGTTTTGAGAAAAGTGAGAAGTTGTGATTTGTTGCATTTTATTTCTCAAAAATCAAAGAGAACTCTTTCTTTTCTCTAAATAGAATTTCATCGAAAATTGAAATTTTCTTTTGCATTTTAGAGTGCATTAAGATTTCGAGTCGTGTCACAACATCATAAGTTTCACCTCCATCACCCATTGAGTAAAAGAACAACTTAATAATACAATCCTAATTAAAATTCACTTAGAATTTTACATTTTTTAGGGCTCTTTTCACCTATAGTAGCTTAAGTGTAGGACTTTGGAATAGGGAAGAAAGTAAACTTTCCAAAGCTACAAATAGACAATAGAATCTTGAGTTAGGGAGAGAAAATCCAAGTATTTCCGTTTTGCTCTGGGAAGCTCTTATTAGACATGAGTTAAGCATGAGGTCGTGTCTAATTTGGTGAAGTGATCTGACCCACTTCATTGGCCTAGATACAGTGATTTACACGTATTACAATGGTGCCGAAAGGTACTAGGGTCACTTGAAAGTAAACCTCCAATTTATCATGTGGAGGAGCCTTCAAGTGGATTGAGCTTGTTACTCTGCCCTTGCATGTACGTCTGATCTACAATTGCCCCCTAGGTATAATTGTTGTATTTGGTGAACATAATGACTATAATCCTATGGTTCTACCTAAGGTGATGGCAGAGGGAAGGTCCTATTGTACTTGGAACAAACGTTGGCTAGACTCACTTGGTCTCTCTAGAGGGTAATCTTTGCTCAAGATGGTTTATAGCAGAGTTACTTGCACCAGGCCGTTTCATTAATCAGATTTTCAGGGTAACAGGTCAAAATACTCATTTTCTATAATAAAAAAATCACCTTGATATTTTTTATGTTAGATTTTATCACCAAATAGTATATATTGATCTCTGTGAAGAGTAAGTTTGTGTTGTTTGAACTTCTAGATTTTTAGCACATGTTACTTTCTGTGTTGTTTTTTTACTTTTTAGAGACTTTAGGTGTAATTTAGATATTGTGTGATTAATAATTTAAAAAAAATTCATTGTGGTGGAACTACCAATACAATCACGTAGGATACTCGAGGATCCCCCCGAGTATACACCGAGTTAATTAGAAAATATTATAACAAAAAATCTAAATCATCTGAAACTGCAACTGCAACAAAAACTAAAACTTCTACTATTATAGATTCTGATGTAAGAGGAACTGAAGTTAATCAACCTATAACATCTATTATTTCAGGTATTGAAGTAACATAAACTGAATTTTATCGAACTCAAAATTTAACATCACACTCAGCAGCAATTGATTTACAAATTATTGAAATTATTCAAACTGAATCAGATACCGGAGAATCTTTCAATAGAAACCCTATTTCCGAACCAGATATTGACGAACCTGAGTCTGATATTTTTGAGCCTGACATTCATACATCTGCTACATCACATATTCTGGATCCCCCAATTCACTGCGTGTGAAACTTATCATTACTCATAGTCTTCCTCTTGGTCTTATTGCCATTGAAGAACTTGTTTCGAACGAAGAGGAAGAACCTCTAGTTTCTACTAGTGAACCTGTAGATATCTCAGAACTTTTGTTTTGATCTCTTCACCTTGACCCTTGGTATTTTACACCCTTTAACTTTTTAGGGCAAGAGATTCCACGTTACACAACTCCTTATTCTACCATACCCAGTTTTGACTAGTCCACAATGATTCTTAGAAGTG
The DNA here is from genome assembly GCA_000404065.3 of Pinus taeda. NCBI lineage: Eukaryota > Viridiplantae > Streptophyta > Pinopsida > Pinales > Pinaceae > Pinus > Pinus taeda. The sequence goes on from APFE030852667.1 coordinate 71,993, forward strand.
TCGTGACAGATACATCCATGTATTCTACTTCTTCGGAGTACACATTGTATGGTGGCCTTTTACCACCTGGATAGCACTCTCTCACAAGAGCTTCTTCCTCGAACTCATCTTCAAACATTTCAAATGGTGTAATTAACCGTACCAATGAAGGTTTGGCATCTGAACAAGCCATTAATATGATTTCTGGTAATATTGGTAATCCACGAGCTAACCCAACAGGTGGTTATTATCTACCTTTGGGAAAACCATCATATCCTCCACCGGGAGGACAACCTTTTGGTGGACCTTACCCTGCAGTTGGGGGGAAACCCCCCACCGGAAACTACTTTAACTATGCACAAATGCATCAAACAGGTTTTAGTCAACTTATTATGCCTCAACCTGCATATGGAATGCCTTACCCCGGATTGAATACAATCAGGAACCCTTCTAAATAATCAATTCTTGATTCTTCTCAAGTTCCTTTGTATGAACTCGGCCAAACTCTTGAACAACCTATGCAACAACTGCCTTGTGAAGGTATGTCTTCTCAAGTTGAACCAACCATCCAGGCTACCTCATCGACACCTACCCAACAATCGCTTCAAAAATTCACCCAAAGTACCCATCAAACTATAGGGCAGTCTGCTATGGCAACCTCTATTCAGAACCCAGGTTCAAGTTCACCTAGAACTCCCATTCCAAGTGTATCACAAATCACTGTCTCGCTTACATCATAGGTTACTATGCAACCTCCTATTCAGTCTTTACCTCAGGCATCCAGTGTTCAATTCATTCCTACGATTCCATCAGCACCTCAAATACCTGTTGTTCAGCCTAGTGTTTCATTTATGCAAGTACCTTTTCAAGGGCTATCTTTCCAAGGTTTACCCTAAAGTCAGTTGTTCAAGCTACAGCTTTTCAAACTCAATTTCTCCAAGGTCAACCCCTACAAAGCCAACCCTTCAAGGATAGTTTGTTCAAGGTCAAATGGATTAGAATCTCACCTTCCAGAATCAACCATACCCAAGCCATATGTTTCAACAGCCTATTCAACCGCAATACAATATGGTTCATCCTGGATACCTAGGAGGTATGTAGATTCCAACTGCTCAAGCTATCCACAGATATCCTAGATATCCTCCTCCTGGCATGGGACTCACACCTTAGGGTTATCAATATCCATCGCAGGACCCCAATCGCCAATTTCCTTTCATTGCAACTTTGGATTTTCCTGACTGCTCTGGGTTAACTAATGATCCACTTCTTTATTTACCCTATTGGTCGGTTATTCCTACTAGGTTGCCTAGTGGCATTCCTAAGTTCGAAGGTAAGTCAAGTGAAGATCCGTCCAACCATGTCATGACCTACCATCTTTGGTGCGTGTCCAACTCGTTAAACGACTATTTTATTAGATTATGACTTTTTCCAATGAACCCTAATCGGTTCGGAAGCCAAATGGTATGGTAGAATTACCGTGCACTTCTATCAACACATTCAATGCCCTTACTACAACCTTTTTGACCCATTTTCATTTATCCATTCGATATGACAAGGGAACTAAATTTTTGAATTCTTTAAAGCAGTTAAAGTCTACACATATCTCAGATCACATTCATGAATGGAGACAAAGATGTCACCTAGTTAAAATTTACATTCCAGGCTAGATTCTGGCCAAATGGTTTATAAAATCACTTTTACCAATGATAACTGAAGATGTGGCCAAAGGGGGTGTTGTAACTGAAGAGCAAGTAATTTCTCGTGCTCAATATCTTGATCTTGTTTATACTCAGTCTGGTACTTTGTATGAAAAGATCCTAGATTTACCCTGATCTACTCCAAATAATCCACCTCTTCCAGGATCACATGTCGTAAATGGCATGATTAGTTATGTGAGCCAGAAGACTAAGAACAAAAAGAAAAATTCTAAGAATGTTCAATTTTCGACTCTATCTGATTCACCTAACGAAGATCCTTCTCCCGGAATACTTCTGAAATCAATGTCGTAGATTCATATACTGCCAAGGGTGGGTCATTCGGAAATGAGAAAAAGGGAAAAGGAAAAACTAAATAAGGCAACTTCTCTAAGGAGAAATCAGCCAAGAACAAACCATCTAACGAAAATAGGAAACCTCGATATCCTTGTTTGATTTTTGAGGAAGATAATTACACTAAGGAGTGCCCTCATTGGGCCGAAGTTTCCAAATTCGTCAAAAGTTCGCCCACACCCACTGTTTTGAAGGATCCTTTTCCTCAAGATAGTAAAATGGTCTCTCACGACCAATCCTCCTCAACCCCATTCGCAGATATCATGATGATGTCTTCCAGAGTTATGGTAGCAACGAGATCCAAAGATTACGCATCAAAGAGTCCTATTGAAAATGGAGATGACTCATTTGGTCAAACTTTCGCATCCACTCCTCCTTCTTTTGAATCATTACACATTGAAAAACCAAATCCTAATATGATAATTCATCCGCCTCCTAAGGGTATGCTTTGTAAGTCAGCCTTTGATCCTCATGCGAGGGTTTCCCAAACTTATAACATCATCGAAGATTTGGCTATGTAACCTTTGGCCATGTCTTCCTTTGAAGTGCTGCAAACTTGTCCAGTGCAAAGGAAATTATTATTATCATCCATAGGAGTAGTAGATCCTCAAGACTCCCATTTGATTGTTTTTTATCTTGAGAATCATGTCTCATGTCTCCCACACCAACTGGATTTTCGAATACCAGTTCACGTCAAAACTCGACGAGTTTTTCGAACAGTAATTGTGAAGGAGCTTCGACATGTATTATGTCCATTTCTTGTTGGAAAGTGTTAGGTTCTCCAACAATCAATCAATCTCCCATGACTTTGAAAGCCTTCGATTGAAGAGGTTTTCGTCTGTATTGATTTTTAAATGCTTTTCCAATCGAGTTAGATGGAAAAACGGTTGCAATATACGTTGAGGTTGTTGATGCTTAACTTGATTACAACCTATTTCTTGGTCGGAGCTGGACTTATGCCATGGCAGCAATAGTCTCGTCCTATTTTAGGATAATTATGTTTCTTCACAAAGGAAGAGTTGTGAAAGTATATCAATTATCCTACTATACCTCTAACCCTAATTCTATTGGCAGTGTCCCATTTGTTGGAAAATTGACCACTCCATATGAAGAAGTTGGTGTTGGCCTGCTCAAAGACTCATCTTTGATGGGAACTTTCACGCTCCCTCCACCTGTTCTTCTTAATAATGAAGCACATATCAACATGGTTACATCAAGTACTTTTGAAATTAGAGATTCATGGAAAGTACCGTCAAAATCAGAAATGATCTTATATGGTGATGAAATGCCTCGTAGTCCTTTTGAGTTATCCTATGAGGCCATTCAGTCCTTTTCAAACCCATCAACATTGATGATGATCAAATGAATATGATCATTGACAAATATTCTCATTTGTCACGCTTGGAACTAATCTCTATGTCTGATCCTTTTAACAAAGATTTTTTAACTAATGAAGGGATTATGGAGGTTATGACCTTGGATGAACTGCCATGGGATGATACTCATCATTGTTCAAATTTCTTCCCATATTTTGATAAAATTGAGAATAATTTTTCATCATTATTTTCATCTGAGACCCTTAACAATCCTCAAAATCCAATATCTACCCTTTCTTCCAGTTCTGAATAGAATTAAGGGAACATATCGACAACAGCACATATTGATATCTCAGTGAAACCCGAAATAATTGAAAATATTCATATAGAAGCCTCTTGTTCGCTAGATGAGATTTCAACTTACAAAACCCTATTTCAGGAATTTTGTGACATTTTTTCCCTGGTCTTACTAAGAGATGCCAAGAATCGACCCTAGCATTGTTTTACATGAAATAAAAACCTATCTGGATGCTAAGTTAGTTAGACAATGATTACATCCTATACATCTGGGAAAATCTACTACTATCAAAACTGAGGTTGATAATTTGCTAAAAGTAGGATTCGTTTACCCTGTTCCTTTAACCGATTGGGTATGAAATATTGTACCCATTAATAAAAAGCAAGGAACCATTCGAGTGTGTGTTGATTACCGAGATATCAATAAATTTTGTCCCAAGGACAATTATCCAACTCACACATCAACCAAATTGTCGACGACTTTGCCAGAAATGATTTTTTTTCCTTTCTGGATGGACTTTCTGGCTACAATCGGATAAACATACTCCGTGCCGATCAATATAAAACACATTTATATGCCAATGGGGAAATTTTTCTTATCACAAACTCCCATTTGGCCTAAAAATAGTTGGGGAAAATTTTCAATTAGAAATATCTTATGCATTCCACGACATCAAGCATATTGTTCAGCCTTATTTAGATGACCTCCCAGCTCATTCCATGAAACGGCAGGATCACTCAATGCACTTAAAATTGATTTTCATTAGGTGTAGGCATTACAATATTCATCTGAATCCGCACAAATTTGTTTTTTGTGTGCAATCTGGTTGCCTTCTACGTTTCATCGTTTCAAAGGAAGGCATTCGTGTCGACCTTCTCAAGATAGAGGCAATTTTCAATTTTCCTCCTCCTAGCCTGACTCAACTCCAAAGTTTTCCAGGGAAAGAAAACTTTTTGCATAGACTCATCCACAATTATGTTGAGCTAACACAAGGTTTTACTTGACTATTGAAAAAGTGATCTGAAATGATCATAAACTGGAATTGATGTAGAAGTGATTAGCCATTTATGATTTAACGTTAACTGAAAGTGTGGAAATCGAGGAAAAACTGGTTGAAAAGATGACTTTACGACAACTAATTAAACACAAGATAGATGCATAACATAAGTGAAAACAGTAAAAACATAGCGATACCAGACAACAAGTTTGATGACGGATTTCATCCCTGATGGACTACGTCTCCAAGTCCGCTTTCAAGATGGGCGACCGTTTTATTAGGAATGAAAAGAAGGAGTTGAGTACATAGAGATTTGATCAGTCTAAATGTGCATGTAGGAACTTCTAATCATTGTCATCAGATAGCCCTCTAAACCAACTTTCCAATGCCTCTTATGGATTCCAATTTCGACTCCGGATGCTCCTGTAACACTGAAAACAAAACTGCCTTTGACCTGCAGAATCTGCAAGCAAAAGTCAAAAACCACTCTCTCCAACAATGAAGAAAAATTGCCTTTTTAACATCCACCAGGTACATTCAAGGCCTTTCAAGCTCAGATAGGCATGAATGGCTTGATTTGGATGTTTAGAAATCGGTCTTGTAGCAATTTGACACCTAGGTGAGAGGTTACAAGATCATTTAATTAGTTTTAAAACAAACTAAACAAAAAAAAAACCATAAATAAACTTTATGATAACTTGAAGACCGTTAGCTATTAGTTAACCACGCGCAGGAGAAGACAATGCATGTGACAACTGATTTCGGCAGTCTCGACGATCGGTGCTCTGGTGGTTATATTTTATTGTTTCTTACTCCAACAGTTATCAACCTATTCACATGTCAATCACCACTTAGACCCCGATGCAGTTAACTCCAAACGCTAACCCGATAGCTTACACACTGTTCACATAACCACCTCTAACCCTGACGGTTACCACTAACCTTTCCACTGCGATCTAACAGCAGTGACTGTGCGGTGTTCACATGTTGCAGTTCCGACATAGGCAGGTTGGCAGTTCCTGCTGACTTAACTCTGACAATTTGTATTACACGTTCACATGCACTCCGACGCGGTTTATTGTGGTTAGAGTTGACGGTTTGACTGTGTTTTTAATTGTTTTACATCGTTTGCAACACAAAACATTAGACCGAGGGTTAGGTTATAAAGCATAGTTTTATATTGCAATAGTTTTGATAAGTTTAGGGCTTAGGATTTAACACAGTTTTTTAGTGCATGTTTTAATACATTAAGTTATGGTTTAGATGTAGATTAGGGTTTTAGATTTTACATTAGGTGTCAAAACACCCTTTTTCAATCATTGTCATAAACCGACATAAAACCACATGCATATCATCAACAAAAGCGATGTTTGCAACGACACCCCTTTTCGACAAATCTTATCAAACCTTTTCCACGGATGACACCCATGTCAACATCAAAACCTGCAAAGATGAAAGACAAAACACATGTCATCGACCAACCATGGCGGAACTGTTGATGAACTCATGTTGACAACCAAGTACTAACCCATATCAACTGAATGCCATGAAAACCATAAACGTTACCTGAATAGCCTGATCCATAACCAATATTGTCGAACTGTCGAAGCTGAACTAGAGCTACAACGACATTGAACATTGATGACGACACTTGAACACCTATGCAACTGAATCAACGAAATCCTCCTAGATCAAAAAGGGTATTCCATTTTTTTGGGATGAGCTTGTTGATAAATCTTTTGATGCGTCAAAGCATGCACTGACTAATGTGCCTTTACTGCATGCACCTGATTATCATCGAGACTACTTTCTGTACTTAGTTGCATCTGATGCCACCATTGGCATGGTGTTAGTCCAAGAGGATGATTCTAGCAGCGAACATGTGATTTACTATTTGAGTAGGAGTCTCACTAAAACTGAAATTAAATATGCACATGTGGAGAAGCTAGCCTTGGAAGTTGTGCAAGTTGTTCAACAATTTCGTCACTATATACTTCTCCGAAAAATGATTGTCATTTCAGATTGCAACCCTATGATGTATATTCTCACGAAGCATCTGCTAGGGAGAAAATACTCGAAAAGGATAGTCATTTTACAAGAGTTTGATCTGGAATTTGAAAAATACAAATCAAATAAATCCTTTGCTTTTTCCGAACTATTGTGTGACTTCCCCCATACTGATATAGAAACTATAGCAGAAGATTATTTTGCTGACGAATCTCTCTTTCTTATTATTGTGTCTAATCCGTGGTATGGAGACATCATTATATATCTCCAAACACAAACTCTTAGGCCTGAGTTGTCCAAAACTAATCGTCCGTGAATCCGATACCAATCCCAACAATACAACATTATTGGCGACACTCTTTATCGTCTTGGTGCTGATTTTGTATTCCAACATTGTTTAACTCTTGAAGAAGCCGAAAAAACTTTGAATGACTACCACTCTGGAGCATGTGGCAGTCACATGTCTGGGTACACTATTGCTTAAAAGATATTACGTGCTAGTTATTTTTGGTCGTTAATGTTTAAAAACTGAATTACTACCATCCAAAAATGCCATAATTGCCAAATTTATGATCGAAAAATGCGAGCATCTCCTACTCTTCTTCACCCAATCATAGTTGTATGTCCTTTTGCTAAATGGGGCATCGACTTCGTCACTTGTAACCCTCACTCGGTCAGGGGGCATGGATATATCATCCTTGTAGTTGATTACTTTACAAAATGGGCTGAGGCGATGCCTACATATAAAGACGATGATGAAACTACAACTATTTTCATTTTCAATCACGTGATTGCTTGGTTCAGCGTCCCACAAGCTATTGTCACAAACCATGGTAGTCATTTTCGCAACTTTATGATGGTCGAACTATCCGTATAACTTGGCCTCCGCCATGATAGCTCTACTCTGTATTATCCACAAGCTAATGGTCAGGTCGAAGCTGTCAATAAAGTTTTAACCAGTATGATTAGATGGATAGTTACTATCGATAAAGGAAACTGGCACTCTATGCTCTTTTCAACACTATGGGCTCACCACACTACTGTAAAAGCATCGACTTGTTTTACCCCTTTTCAACTCATTTATGGTTTGGAAGTCATATTACCTATTGAATGTGAAATTCCATCTCTTAAATTAGTTATCGAATTATTATCTACTACCTCTACAGACAAAGAATGCTTTATACACTTCGCCCATCTAGATGAAAATCATTGTAATGCCGTATTGGCTAGCGAAACTCACCAGAAACATGTCAAAGCCCAATACGATTAGAACGTTAATTGTCGTACATATTCAAAATGTGACCTAGTCTTGGTATATGATCAAGCTCATGACAAGCTAGGTGTAGGGAAATTCGAGCCCATGTGGCATGGCCCTTACATCATAAAACACATATTAGCTAAAGGTGCCTATGAGTTGATTGATTACGTTGGTGTTTCTTTGGGAAAGCCCAGAAAATGGTTTTTACCTAAAGAAACGTTTTCCATAAATTTTTAGTGAAGATTTATACATTATTCACCATTTATAGGTATGTGTGGTAGATTAGTGTTTTCTACTACTTCTTCTACTTATCTTGTTTTTACACTTTATTTGCAGATGTCGACGTTTTCTCTGACTTAAATTAGCTTTGTTGATAGCGCTAGTCGTAGTACTAGGAATTTAGCTTTCACAACCTCGGTTATATATTCACCTAGTAATGAGCTAGTCTTTATTCACTGGATATGTCTCAGTTAAACAACAAAAAATATAACATAATATAGCACAGTCGTTGAGCTATTGGCTAATGCCATCACATTTGGTATTTGAAGTTTGATTGTTAGGTTAGATTCGCAGCTCGTAGTATTACATTTAAACAGTGTCTATTCAGTTAGGAGTCCAACCATGTTAAGGATGTTTTTACGAGTCCATCTCTTGGAAAGACGATTTGATTATATCGAATATCAACACATTCCAAGATACTTAAACACATTGACAGATGCATTGGCGAATCATGTGTTAAATAGACATTTGCAACATTTTTAAATTAAAAACAATATACATTCATTCATTGATAAAGATAAACATAGATAGAAGTAGCAGATTTTTCATTAAAATAGAGTTTGGGTGTGTTTACAAAATATGTCATCCGAGGACATAAGGGCCCATGACCTTTTATTTTTCAAATAGTACTGACTCCAAAAGGTAAAAAATGGTCCTAGAAACTAAAATAACTAGGCATGGTGATGCTCATGATAACACATGATAGCACGAGCAACTCGATGCAACAAACGTCTGAGCGGTCTAGGAATCCCAACTACGTGCCTCTAATAGGCACGTGGAATGTCATCAACTCTAGTCTCTAGGATGTTGGCAGTCAACCTCTCAAGGTTGTGCTCCAACTCTGTCAGAATGTCATCCGCCTCTGGGTTTTCTGTCGTGGCAACCATAGGATGCTCATCTCGTCTATCTTACCGTCTCATTCCAGCTGGTCGATTTGGACCCACATCTACACATACATTTCAGACAATTAGCCTCTAAAGACAAAAAACACTTAAAAATTAGAAAACTTTAAAAAATATGCCAAAATGAGAAAATCTTACCTAGATCACCCCACTAAGCCCCAATTGGAAGTGTGATATCAAGGTAACCTCTGTCATCTATCCCGACATATGGAAAGTCCTCGATCGGAACAATCTACTCGCTTAGCTAGTCAAAAAACTATGTCATATACCTCACTATAAGATTGTCACTGCCATGGCATGCCATCAGTCCATCCCACCTCATCAAGTGTGGATCCCTCAAACCCCCCTTGTCTGCCTGAATCTGTTGTTGCTGAAGAATAGGAACCCTTTCTAGGGAAAACGCAACTAGAATGGCACCATAACCGAAATTTTTTAGTTTACCATTCTTGCACCTATTCAGCTAGCCCTTCATATTTACCACTACTACCTCACACCAATTGTATACCATTGACTCCCAACATTCCACGGGCATCTGCATCTATGCCCAGGTGGCTAGATTGAGGGAAGCATTGCCACACATTTTGCAAATATTAAAAGCAATGGTCCTTAAGGGTAAAATTTCGATGGATTGAATGTCAATGTGTCCATCTTTGGGCGGTGCACCCCTGCAAAAGCGTCGTAAGTATCCATCAGTATTGCCTCCCTTTGCTCTCCATCCAAAAAGTGAAATATTGACTTCTCGATGAGATAACCCAATCAGGAAATATATGTCATCGGCATCAATGGTGAGGTGATAATCCGCAATCATGAAACATTGTTCTCGGACATTCCAGTCCTCACCAACCCTGTCGTCAAATCTACCTAGGCTTTCATCCCATGGATTAGCCATTATTTCAGGAAGTCGCAATTCCTGAGATCCTGAAAAGTGACCTGATCTGCCAAAGTAGCCACATCATTGTCTTTGTGCTCTCTCTCCCTCCATTCCATTTTTGAGCAAGAAAAACGACTTGAAATGACCATTTTAAAGTAGTTAAAATCTTTTTTGAAATTCATTTCATGTTTTTTGGATCCCAAAGTTTGTTTTAAAAATATCCCACAGCGCCTGCGCGACCACCCTTTTATAGACAGGGCTCAACTGCGTGGAAATTTCTAGCAAAATTATGCGCAGGCCAAGAATTTCCATATGGAACATTTTATTGGCCTGTGCGGACCCGATTGGGCAAAACCCGCGCAGGGCCAAGGGTGCATTTTTGACAAAACTTTGTCCCAAAAGTCCAAATGCAAGCTTAAAATGGAAAAATAAACGAATAGAAAGCTAAGTTATGGAAAGATCTTCTACCTAGAGGAAACATCGCGTCATTTCGTTCACCGATTGGCTGAGAAGCAGTCCTAGAAGTTTTATGGTAAAAAACCCTCTCTCTGCTCTGAACTAGTGAAAATGCAAATGGTAAAATAAATTACTTTTTCCCAATTTTATAAGTTTTTTAATCTTAAAAAATATTATCTTTATATTTTGAATCTTTTTAAGAAGGAAAACATTTGTTTGAGCAGTTATGATGGGTTATTGAGTTTGAATGTGTAGGATTGTTTACGGAGTCAAGATAAATCATTTTTGACATTTCAACAGAACTTTATTGCTTTTTATGCTCTTTAAAAATTACGAAAAGCGAAAAATCATGAATTCTTATTTTAAGCCCTTTTCAGACTTTTTCAAAAAAGAAAAGATTGTCGAGTACTTACTTGTTCAAACTCGTAAAAGTAAATGAACAATTGTCCACTCAATATAAGTTTACCCCTTTTACAGACTGAGCCAGGACTGTTTACAAAAAAGGTATACGTTGATCGAACATGGTCAATAGAGTTCTCTCTTGTATTATTTTATCCTTTTTCGGACCTAAGAGACTAAACTAACGAAAAGAACCTGATGGAGCCTACTTATGTTTTTTTTCTAACTCTCCAAAAATGAAAAACTCCAAGATTTACTTTCTTTGGGCTCGTTAAAATTTTATGGTTAAAGAGATGAATGAGTTTTCTTTTTGTGTCTTTTTAAAATCTTTTAAAATAAAATGACATCGAGTTACACCTTTACTGGACTCGTTAAAATTAAACAGTATAGGACTCGTTAAACATGACGAGACCAAACCATTCCTTCTTAGGGTTTGTTAAAAATACTTCGATGGATTCATCCAAAGGATGAGCTTGCAATCCAAGCATATGTTATCCTCCTCAAGCTTTTAAAAAATAAAGAGGTACTTGCCAGTAATGGTGTGGGGAAATTGGGGAAAGTGTCCATTTTACATCGTCAGTTAAAAGGTAGCATGCCACTCTTGAAAACGACACTCCATCACATTCATGCCTAGGTTGGGAAATCCATTTGCCTTACAGTTAATCAAACCTCATTGAAAGCCTTCATGTTTTGGGTATTACCGTTGAGTCAAATGCTACCAAATCATTAAAGTGTCGTTATGTGTTCAAGAGACGTTCAACCTTGGTTCAAATCCTTTTGCAAAATATTTTCCTTCATTCGCATCGACCATCGTTGAGTCAGTCCTTGGAATTATTTTCAAAACTTGATATCATGTTTCGTATCGTAGGCTTTCCTACGACGAATCACTTCCTGTCGACTTCAGCTCATCATCTAGGAAGTTGATTTAGAAACCTTCAATACCTTGAAGCCTGCATGCTTTAATGGTAGGTTTTTCGCTTTCGATGATAAGTTCTCATCATTGGCCTTCGATCGAATGATTCTATGATTTTTCAACTTCAGATCACATATTTGCACTTCAAATATTGCACTGGGAGTACCTTGAGAACCATTGTCATTATTGGTGGTTTCTCTCGTGCTTGTTAACGGTTCACAAAATTGACCGGTAATCAAGTGGTTTCTACCATGTTCGACTTCAAGACATTCAACCACATGGTTAGGATCGTACTGTGGATCAAGAGATGGAGATCAAGACCATGGATCTAGTTTCATCAATCCAGGTTGCGAGGAGATTTTATATTCATGATTATGTAGACATATGGTTGTGTCCATGTTGTGTCTACCATCTATATGATCTTAGTTTTTCCATGCTTGTTCATTGAGTTTGCTTTACTCTGAGTATGTGAATTCCTACCTCAAAGATGATTTTTGATATATATTTTGCATTTTATTCCCTTAAATATTCCTTGCAGGTTTCCGACCATTTCCTCTAATCCGATCCTTGGGATGATAAAGTGCTTCAATATTTTGAACTTATTTTTCAGACTTCGTACTTTAGGGGGAAATCTATTACATGACAATTTGTCACCATAACACTTGATCATTTTATGGATATTATTACCATCCATGAACATGTTGAAACTATCTCCCTTAGAAGTCCAACAACTCAAAATATGTTAAAGTCCATGAGAAATTTGGTTCAAATAGCTCTCACACCTTGTTAAGTTCCACCTGCGCCAATTTCTCTAGTGTTTCCCGTGCATGAGCTGAAATTTACTCTGAGAATAGTGCAAAGTTGCACTTTGTCTGTAACTATAAACCTGCACAGGTGAATTCTAGAAAGTAAAAATAAAAAGTACATTCTAGAAACCTAGTTGGTCAAATATTTCCCAACTGAAAGCTTCCAAGTGATGACTATTCGAACTATAACCCTCATAAGATGCATTTCCATCCCCTTTTTCATGGAAACCTAATCCTTCACTAAAGGAGGTTCATCCTCTTTTTAGGGATCTGAAACTTCCCCCTCTTTGATCTATAAAAGGACTAGAGAGTTGAGGGATGAAGGAGCTCAGAATTCAGATAATACAAACTTATATTGCTAGTTTGAGATTAGAGAGCTTGTTATCTAAGGAGGAGATTAAATGCATTTGGGAGGGACCTCATGGCATCAAGATGAAGGTTGTAAGGCTCCTCTTATCTTCTTATTAATACAAATGAGCACTTTCTCCCATTGATTCTGTCTTTTGTGAATGAAAAATAGTTTGCAATTGTTTATTGTGTTCATTAAGTCAAGTTCAATCCCTAATTTCCTTGTTAATTAGGCTAAGTTGTTTAAATTGATGTATCACATGTGCTTTTGATCCTTTTTATGGTTTATGTTTGCAAGTTCTATTGAGCATTGACGAGCTGCATCAAGTCACAACCAGGGATCTTCATCAGACATTTTGTTAAACCGATAAGAGGTCTATCCATTAGTTAGACTGCTTGTGATTTGAATATGTTCAACTTAGGGAAAGATTCAGTTCATTTGTCATGATTGTTTCTAGTTTCCATTTAGGATCTAGGGAGATCATTCTTGTATGCAAGAGGGATTGTCCGGTGTAACAAACTTTGCCCCAAGCTTGCATTACTTCCCTTCCAATTTATTAGAGTTCACTTAATGTTTCATGATCAATGTATTTTAGAATCAACCTTCATTCCCAATGTTCAATAGTCTCATGTCAAACATGGTTGGTGAATGATATATCTACAACTCTCAAGAGCTCATTCTCAACAAGACTATATATTTTCATATGAGAATTTTAGGACTCCAAACCTTATCTAGATTCTTCATGAGAGTTCCTTAAGAATTTTTTCAGTAAAACCTTTCTCCTTGCTCCATGAGGCTATCAAGGTTAGATAACTCAATCCCATCATCTTGATTGACATCATAGGTTATTTTATTTGAAGATTCCTTTGTTCCTTTGCAAGATACTTGATGAAAGAACATGTCATCTCACTGATTTTTAATTGAATGACAAGATCCTTTTCTAGTTTCTCATCAATGTATTTATAATTTTCATTATGGTCAAGGTCATGTACAAGAATGTCATGCAAATTACTACCATTCAAATTATCAATTTCATTAAATGTAATAACCTTTCTCTTGCGTACTTTATTACTCATGCTATTAAGTTCATTCTAATTATTTCATATATAGGAAATGATGTTTGTTGGAATATCCTCTTGATATTGTGAATCGAAATTAGAAATATTATTTCTAATGCGGGATGAATCAATATAAAGTTACTTTTATTACCAATTGTACATTAATGCCTCCTTTTAATAACAATACTTAATAAATACCATTTATGAAATCATCAAATCAAGAACCATAAGAGAAAATACATGAGCACCACATAGGACACATATTTTTTAAGGTGGAAACCATAAAGGGAGAAAACCACCATTCTTCTTCTTCTCTTCTTAAATATTTCTTTACAGATGTTCATCGACACCGACTAGTGGGAGCCACATGCTCCCTTTCACTGTTTCGCTGCACCCACCAGTAGGAAGCAACCACACCCTTTCATGGTTTCGCTGGTAACCACTTGCAAGAAGCACCCACTCCCTTCACTTTTTTGTTAGCAACCAATGGTAGGAAGCACCCACTCTCTTAACTTTTTTGTTGGCAGCCACCAGTAGGAAGCACCCACTCCCTTCATTGTTTCGTTGGCACCCACCAGCAAGAAGCACCTATTCCCTCATATTAGTTCGTACAATCAACAAGCCTGTCACAAGACCAATACTGGTCTCCATCAACAACAACTCATCTAGCAATCATCAATATGGCATATCTCCTTCACTTCAACAACAAAAGCATTCACTATTGAAAAGGAAGTCAATGGATGTCCTCCGTTCCTGGATGTTCTCATCTCTAAGAATGAGGATGGTTCCTTTTCTCACCAGGTTTTTCGAAAGAAAACTCATACTGATCAATATCTGCATGCTTCCTCCCATCATTTCCTCGCTCAGAAGTTGGGCGTTCTTAGCATGCTTGCTACCCGTGCTATGAGAATATCTGATGAAAAGAGCTTAGAAAAGGAGAAGGCTCATCTCCTAGATGTCTTTGTTAAAAATGGTTACAGTAGACACCTGGGTCAGAAAGCCTTCTTCAAGGCCCATAAGGAGCCTTCAATCCAAAAAGATCCTAAAGATCATGTCATGGGGGTTCACCTGCCTTACATCTAGGGAACCACTGATAAGATTTCCAGGGTTCTGAAGAAGCACAATGTTCCCGCAACCTTTAGACCTCTTAATACCATTCGTGGCTCCCTTAGATCTGTAAAAGATCCTATCGACCCTAAGGACATGAAGGGCGTCTATGTCATTCCCTGTTCCTATGGGACACCATACATTGGTGAGACCGGTCGCTCTATTAATCATAGGATTAATGAGCATTCGGCAAACTTAAGGCATGGAAGGGCCAAGTCCTCGGCCCTCGCAGAGCATGCCGAGAAGACTAAACATCATGTATGTATTGAAGAGGCTCGTGTCATTGCAAAAGTTGTGCAGTTTCACCATCGGAAGTTTAGAGAGGCCCTTGAAATCGAAAAAAGGCCAAAAAATCTTAATAGGGATGATGGCTAGAAGATTAGTAGTTGCTGGATCCCAGCCCTGTCTTCCTAGCCTCCTCATTCGTGCTTGTCTTTTGTTTCGTGGTATCCTTTATCCTCCCTTATCCGGTTTGAATTATATAATTAAGTATAATGGTATCTTTTGACCCCCTTTCCTAGAAATTGAAATTATCCTTATGATAAAATTATAACCTAAACTTTATAAATAATAGCCCCAACAATAATAATATTAGTCCTTAAAAATAAAAATTATTACTCAGATTATGAGCTAGTAATATGAGCCATAAGTTAATATTAATGATAATATTATTAACTACATATCTTAACACTATGATTAGTTTGATTAGTTTTTATCATAGATAATATTAATATTAATACGATTGATATTTAATAAAATAAATATATATATAAATAAAATAATAGTTTCTTAGTTTTAATTAAGTTCTAGATTTAAAAAATTTAGATAATGATAATATTTACCAATTTAAATAATGATAATATTTACCAATTTATTTATTCTAAAAATTTAGATAAATAATTCTCATTAATATTAATATTAATATAATTGGTAAGTATTAGTATTATTAATAATATATTGGTTAAATATGGCTTTTAAGGTAAATATATATTATGAAGACCTTATAATATGAATAAATAGATAAATATATAAATAAAATAAGAATTTAATTAAGTTCTAGATTAAAAATAATGGGTATATAATAGTGATATTTACCATTATATTCTAATTATTTAAATAAATAATATTTATTAATAATATTAATATTATATAAGGGTAAATAAATATATATAATGGTAATAAATTTTAAATATTGATAAACTATTGAAAATATTTATGGTCTTCTCTAAATGAGACCAGAAATCATGATAATTGTGGAATTTTACTACACAAATTTTTTCATAATTATGCGTGAAATAATTAGTTAAGAAATTATATATATATAATGGTAAATATTAATATTATTAACAATATATTGGTTAAATATGATTTTTAGGGTAAATATATATTATTAAGGAATATGTATTAATAAGACTTTATAATATTAATAAATAGATAAATA
>APFE030852667.1:88496-109372 GCA_000404065.3 Pinus taeda
GAGATAAATAAAATTTAGGTCCCTCCCCCTGGGGCCTGGTCAAACCTAGCTGTTAGAGGTCCGATTAACCGTTATTCAGTCAAATTTAGCTGTTGGAATGGCTTGTTGTCCCTATTTAACTCATCGCTCAGATTGGATCTTCAATTTGTCTTGACGATGAACCACACTGGTTGGTTCGAAACGCGTCGACAAATGATTTTTTATGTGATTTTGCCGAAATTATTCTCCAAACAAGATTATGGATCACAAAAGTCTGAATTCCTTAACAAAAGCATTCATCAAGTACCATAACAACTACTTATGTGAGGAAAGAAATACTAATATTGGTAAAAAACTTGTTAACAACAATAGAATAGTAGAAACCCTCGTCAACAATGGTTGTAACAGATTTAAGACACAGATCCCTGTGGACAACCCTATCACAAAGTTAGACATAATACAATGACTGGAAGCTCAACATACTTGGAAAATTCACTCCCTTACTATGTGATTAGAAATGTTCGGCACCATCTATTGTGTAGCAGTGGTAGTCCATAATATTTATAACTTCAAAAAATAAGTTTGTAGAAAGTAATGTGTAGATTCAATATTGCTCATGAAATTTACTAAATCACAAGACTTGAAGCTACTTTACTGATCTACAGAAGCAAATTCACCATCAAAAGCAAGAATCATAGACATGCAAAAGGAAACATCACACATGCACAAAGATTTATCTAGGGGAAAGCAACTGCTCAAAACCCATTACTATCTATATTGCATTAATCAGATAATAAAGAAGGAATGTAATGCTCGATGAAGCCTATGGACACCCTACAATTGTATGATATATCCCTCTACCTGACTGACTGAACCAGGCCCAACACTTAGCTAATATCAAGCCTTCCCAATATCCAATTTCCTTGCATTGTTCCCTTGGGAAATTTCCCTTATTTTTTAGGAATTTCACACCAAGGAATTGTGCAATAGCCTTAGGTCAATCTCTGATTGCATGCACCACATGTACACATGGGAATATGCTACAACCAAAGTACATTGGCTTGGAATCTCCATCTCAACTAGGTAACTCGAATTCTATGAATGCAACAATTATTTTGGGTTGATTGATCAGTTAATTGGTTGATCACTGAGTGTGGTTGAAGTTACACATCCACAACTTGACCTCCACTACTTCTTCTGACAAATAGAACTATTTAAACTGATAATAACTCAAATTAACTAAAATAGATTGCTACAAATTAGCAATCAATCATAAAGAACTGGACTCAAGTGTCTTCAACTCAAATTTATTGAGTTAACTGAGTGACAAGAACCATGTCACCTTAGTTAACTACCTCCAAGCACTTTCCTGAAATAGAAATTTGAATTTTAATCTAGTTTGACCAAGACAAAGTCAAAACTAGATTTTCTTGTTGCATTTTCAACACTCCCTCTCAGGAAGAAAGGGATTATCAGATACCCCAATCATTTTTTTCTCCCCTAAGGAAAAATATTAATTTTCATTGATATAAGAAAATTACATGTTGTAGATGCTTATAAAAGCATATGTTGTAAGTTGGGGCGACTCACCCTTCAAAATATATTGTGTACAAAAACCCCTAGTGGGAGTGTTGATAGTGTATGTGTCAATATATACATTATAATGTTATCTAAATATATATTGTAAAATAATAAAAAATACAAAAAAGCAGGCCCATCGGGCCCCTATGCTCTGATGTCTATGTAAGGTTTATGGTAGTACTAGTAGTGGTCCCCATCTCTTTGCTCCTGAATCATCCATGTACCCCTAGGTCGGACCGCAACCTCCTTGGAAAGCTGGTCGGAAATTTGATTACAGTCCCTATAGATATGATGGAAAATAATGGAATCAAAATGTGCCTTTAAACGAAGTGCCTCATCCAAAATATGCCTCAGAGAATATGCATGACAGTTAGAAATATTGTTGAACCAATTGAAAATGATCTTGGAGTCCCCAAAAATTTTCAATTGTCTACACCGTTTTTCTAATGAAAATTGAAGAAGATTTATGAGAGTGATGTGTTCAACAAATTTGTTTGTCCCATTTCCTAGCCCCATCTAGATTTTGAAGAAGTGTGTCTCAGAAAGGTGAAGTATAACTCCCCCTCCACATCCCTCCTCTTGTGCAGATCCATCGAAGTATTCCCAGAGAATGTTTTTATCAATAGATTCGGGGATAACAGTGCGGCTGGTAGAGGGAGAATCATCCTCAAGAATAAGGTTATATATGGACTGGACTTGAGCAAAGATAAGGTTATAGTTAGGTGAAAAGTTACTGAATATTATCTTGTTCCTAGCTAGCCAAATGACCCAGCAGATATGGATGGGTATATTCCTGGCCTTAAGTGGCCTGACCATTGTCCACCGGTTGAGCGAGGCCTCCTATATAGAGTTTCCTTGCCATCGAAATTGAATGGGGATTGTCATAATTAACATATTCCACAATTCCAAAGTGACAGGACAATGCAAAAAAAGATGTTCGATTGTTTTAGAGCTTTGTCTACATAAACAACACCAAGATGGACCATTGAAAAAGCGCTTCATAAGATTATCCCCGGTAGGGGATTTGTTCCGAAGTACCATCCACATGAACAGCCAAGAGCGGTGAGGTGCTTTCAATTTCCAGAGTAGGCACCACCACCTCTCAAGGATAGCTGGTTGATGAGCCGAGTAGATGATAGGGTATCACCTGTTGTGATCCTGATATGAGATTCGAAAAGAGAATTAATGTAGAATTCCCAATCTTGATGCCAGATATCAGTGATGTATAATTCAATAGCTGATTTCTAGGCTTGTGAAAATAGATTGTTGTTCTCATGATCAACGATATGTTCAAGATGAGTGATGCCCAAATTGGAGAGGTGCGTGATCAGTTCTTGTGGGAGCATGTATGCATTGCCACTTCCTATCCATGAGTCCAAACCAACCCTAACCAAGGAGCTTGATTGTATTCGCCATGTTAGCCCTTCTCGGATATACGAAATAGAGTTGAGGACAACTTTCCATATAATTGATATGCATGTTTTACACCAAGAGGGAAGTCTGATCCAATCCATAATGCCAAGTGGATGAATGTATTTTTGAGAGACTACAGAAGTTCATAAGCTTTGAGATGTGAGAATCTGCCACCCCAATTTAGTGGCAAGGGCAGAGGAGAAATGTGACAGGCTTTTAATGCCCCATCCTCCCCATTTCTTAGGTAGGGCAATTAGCTCCCAGCGAACCCAAGCAAATAGTATTCCTTCTTGTCTACCCTTCCAAATGAATCTGTAGCATATATTTTGTATTTGCAAGAGTATGCCCCTTGGGATCCATGCTAAGGACATCTAGTAGACAGAGGTAGCCTCCATAAAATATTTTATGAGAACAAGTCAGTCTTCTCTTGAGAGATATTTGTGATGCCAAATGTTGAACCTTCACTCAATCTTAGCCATCAACCATATCCAATCTGCAATTTTGTAGTGCTGAGGCTTTAGCCAATACTCAAGGTATTTGAGGCCTTCATCCAAAGAATGTAATGTGAAGGGGAACCTTTGAAGAGCATAACGAATTTCGTGTGGGGAACATCCTGATGTAGTGATTGTAAATTTATTGTTATTGATCTCCATTCCAGTGGCTATACTGAATAGTGTCATGACTGAATGCAAATCTGTCAAATCCCCAATACTACCATTAAGTAAAAGCAATACATCATCTACAAATAGTAAATGAGTCAAAGTGCAGTTGTTGGTGATCTCGATACCCTGCAGGTGACCCAATTTGCGCTCTTCTAGTATAAGTCTGCTAAGTCCTTCCATGATAAGCAAAAATAGAAGTGGGGAGAGGGGGAATCCTTTTCTGAGTCTCCTTTCTGAATGAAAGAATGGAGAAGTCGAGTGATTAATAAGAACAATGAAAGATACTTTAGTTATACAACACATTATCCAATTGATGAAATTGAAAACCCAAATGAGCTAGAAGCATTCTAAGATATAACTAGCTTGCACAATCAAAGGCTTTAGAAAAGTCTACCTTGAGAATCATACCTTTCAATTTTTTGTCTTGATGGAGTGCATAACCTCCTGAGTTGTTCCAATTGCTTCATGAATCTAGCGATCCTTGAGGAAGGAAAATTTGTCAGATGAGATGTGTGCAGAGAGGATGGAGCAAAGGCAATTTGCAATGATTTTAGCTATGATTTTGTAAATACAGTTGCAGAGCGAGATTGGTCAAAAATCATTGAAGGATTATGGGCAGTCATTCTTCGAAGTGAGATCTATAAATGTGGAATTGAATGCCTCATACATGTGACCCGAGGTTCGAAAGTCTTCAATGATGTTAAGAATATCCTATCCAAGAATATCAAAAAAAGTTGTATAAAAGTCCACAAGCCATCCATCTGGTCCATGGCTCTTGTTCTTCTTGAACCATTTCAGTGTAGACTCAATCTCCCCCATCGAGATAGGCTTGAGCAGGTCCTCAACATCCTTCTGTTCAACAAAGCGAGGGAAAAAATGGGCCACTCTTATGATTTTTGCCAACGAAGTATTGTGATGTGCCCTGTAGAGATTCCTAAAATGTGAAATTCCAAGGGAGGCCATAATTTGAAAAGAATGTATGTGAATTCCCTACTCATTTGTCATTTGCTAGATAATGTTTATAGCTCTATGTCCATTAGAAAAATTATGATAGAATTTGGTATTGTCATCCCCTTCTTTTAGCGATATTTCTCTGCTTTGGAGTCTCCATGATTCTTCCATATCCTTCAGAATTTTATCCCTCTGTGTTACAAGAGAGGTGAGGTGTTCCTTATGGTTAACAGATAGGTATCCACACCCATGCTCATCCTCTAAACTTGTAATCTCAGATTCAATGTTACGAAGGGTTTCATCATCTCGCAGTCTCTTGTTATGTGCCCAATTCATAGATAGATGCTTGAGGCTGATAAGATTATGAGTGAACCCTTCTGAAATGTTCCTCCCCGCACTAGGAGGGTTGGCCTTCCAATGGTCTATTACAAGATGGATGTACTTAGGATCCTTCAACCATGTAGCATTAAATTTGAATGGTGCTTTGGGCTTGCGATCATGGCCATTGATTTCCAGATATATGGGAGAGTGGTCAGACATGCCCCAGAACCAATCCATTGTTTGTAGTTATGGCACTTCCCTAATAGTCACTCCTTAATAAGGAAGCAATCCAACCTCCGGGCCAACATTGCATCCCGCATCCTCCTGTTCCTCCAGGTCGGTTTTGTTCAAGCCAAGGGGATATCGATCAACCCATGTTCCTCTAGTAGGGCCTCAAATGTGTCGGATAGGGTATCAATATGAGCATTATGTCCCTAAGATTCAGCATATTTTATTGAAAAATTAAGATCACCCCCAATATAATATTATCCACTTCAAGGGGCTAGATCAAAGGAGATGTTCCCAGAAGGTGGCACAGTTATGACAGGTACCATATACATTGATCAGCCTAATGTCAAGATAGAGCTCAGATGAAAATATTTATGCCCCTATGTAACCATATCCTCCCCAGATATTGTTTAATTTGATCATCTTGGGATTAAACCCCAATTCTATTCCTCCAGATCCCCGCATGAAAATGCCATCCAAGGATCATTGTTTCGAGTGATGGGATAAAGTGATCAGCTAACCCAAGTGTCTCTTGTAGAAAAATTACTTCCACCTTCTCTGTGCTCAAGAGTCTGCGGAAGGCTAGTTTTTTGGCAAGACTAGCTAACCCTTGACAATTCAAGGAGAAGAGCTTCATAAGGGGGAGGATACCAGGGTGTCTTGTGCTCTAAGAACCTGATCAATGGCTAGTTGGCGACTAGCAACTACATTCGTACTAGCTTGAATCTTAGCTTTGGATATAGAGGAGGGTCGGCCCCGAGGAAGTTTCACAGGCAAAGGTGGGGAGATAAACCAATACCCAAATATGGGGGGTGAGTCAGGGACCATAGGTTATAGGAGTGGGATCAATTAGATGAGTCTGATGCCATAGAGGGAGACCCCGAAGAGGAGTGTTTTGGAAGGAGGGGGGGAATTCGAGGGGAAAGATAAAGAGGGGGGAAATGGAACAAAAATATACATGCAATGTGATGCAGAGGTGAATAACATAGAAGCAGTGGAAGTAAGGGAATTAACAAAAGAGTGGAGATTGGAATTACCCGAAGAGAGCATTGTTGTTATTGCCACCCGAGCCCTGGTCAGAGGAGGCGAGGAAGGCCTAATGTGAGCAATGTTGCACTTCTTCTCGTGTGCCTTCGAAGATTTTACCTGTGTTGAGCCTGTGGTCGTTGGTCGATCAGCTACCCCTGGGTCAATCTCCAGTTCCACCAACTAATGCTCCAGAACAAAGGAATGCTTTTCCATGGGACATTCCTTGAATAGGTTCTTGACTTTGTGAAAATGCCTACAATGAAATGATAGACCCTCATAGTCCAATATCTAAATGCAAGTGCTTCCAATAGAGAGTGATGTGCTCCTCTAACCCCTCCCTAGTGTCTAGATGAACCAATATAGGAGCCACTGACATGTTTCAAGATGAAATGTATGATTTTTGTGCTCCAAGTACCCAGAGATTTCCCAATGTGCTAGAAGATTTCCTTTGACCAAAAATGTAAGGGTAAACCAGGGAATCTTACCCACAGGGGTCCAGCACCTAATTGTTCCCTCTCTGGATCAAAGAAAGGGATCCATCTCTTGAGTAGCACAGGGGTGTGCTTAATATGCCAAAATTTAGAAACAACCCAAGTTGTGTAGTCTGCCCTCAGGAAACGGAGGGCGAACCAGCCACGAGCCAAAGTGGTGACAGTCGGAAGATCAATTAGGATATGCCCCCCAAACCTCCGATATTCAATGTTTGAGCCTAGCCGATGAGTAAGTTTGTCCCCGAATGCATCTGACCAGAACCCGGTCTGGAGTGTCGATAACTTCTCCTATTTGAATGCCCTGCCCGAAACGAAGAGATACATTCTGATTCCTTGCTTTTACGCACTCTGATTTCTTGCCCTGTTTTGATATCTTGCCGGATCGAGCTTCCAGAGAGGGTTCAGGAGGGGGTTCCTATTCATTTATTCGCTGGTCAGAGGCGCCCTCCTCCAGACCTGATGGAGTTCCTTCGAAGAAGCCAGATGTGGGGGGAGTAGATACAAGGGGATGCAAAGGACTAGAGGGTAAATCTAGAGGATTAATATCCGGCGCAATGGATGATGGAAGGATCAAAGCACCAACAGGAGGTGATATGGTATAACCTGGAGGATAATAATAGGGCTCAGGGTTGATGCAAGAGGCCAAGAAATGTAGGGATGTTGGTGGGGGGGAGGGGTAACGGAATCCGACCAGGTAAGAGGGACATCAAGTAAATGGTCGACTGGACATGAGGGACCGGGATTAGAGTGCAAGGGCAAGGAAAACGCCTGGGGTAAGTCATCAAAGGAGGCAGGATTCGAAGACAAAGACACACCTAATATGGGGGGGGTTGTGGTCGTCCAAATGGGGACCGAAGCGAACGGCTCCTCCTAATAATCTACTTGATCAATCTTCATATCCATAACTGACAGCCCACGAAAAGTTTGCACTAACTGCCAGAACCTTCAGTGTGGAAGCAATAAAGTCGATAGGTCATGACAGTAACGAAAGAGAATGGAGACGAGCAAGCGATGGGCATGACCAGATCAGGTAGTGTGTAGGGAACCCTAGAAAACCCTAACCCTAACCTGCCTCAATGTGTAGTCATGTCTGCAGCAATATCTCCATCAATATAGTAATTATTATTCATATTCAGATACCCCAATCATGCTTCTATGGAACTCGAATTTGCCTCTTCACAAAGCCTTTGTCAAAATATTTACATCTTGTTCCTTTGTCCGTTTGTACCAAAGACCAAACTAAATAGTGCCTCTGAGGTATCTCAGCATGCTTGACTAAGTTGGTTAACTGCATAACACATGTCCAATTGTGTGTTCACCAAATACATAAGTGAACCCACAAGTTTCCTATAAATAGTAGCCTCCACTACTTCACCTGAAATAATACATTTTTTCCTCCAGTTTCCTGCTAGAAGAGTCCCATGGGTTTCAACATGTCCATGCAGAACTTCTGAAGTATCTTGTTAGCATACTTTCCATAAGATACATACACTTCCCCATCTGCTTGCCATATCTCCAAACCAAGGAAGTGCATGAGGTCCATGTCCTTCATCTTGAACTCTCTTGCAAGGTACTCCTTGCAAGCTATGGTTAGCTTCTCATCACCAGTAAGGATCAATTCATCGACATATAAAACAATAATCAATAATTTAGCTTCAACCACAGTGTGATAAAGATTTGCATTTTCTTCACTTTTGTTGAAGCCCAAACCAGTGAGATAACTATCGATCATGTTATACCAAGCACAGGGTGCTTGCTTGAGTCCATACAATGCTCGCTTGAGTCTGCACACATGTGACTCTCTATCAAAGGTCTCAAACCCCACTAGCTACTCAATATACACCTCTTCCTCAATAACTCCAATGAGGAATGTTGTATTCACATCCATCAAAAGGAATCTAATTGAATAGAAGATTCCACTATAATATTTAGTGCCAATAATAGTTTCAATACAAAAGAGAATGATGTAATACCAATTTCTATAAATCTAAGTTAACAAAGATTGAGTAAAGTATCATTTTTACAAAATAGTTGTATGGGTCCATAGGATCTATCAACAAAGGAATAACATGTAGTTTATAGTTCTCAATCAAAGTTATGATTTAGAACATGAGTATAATTCCAATGTTTTGCAATGTAACAAAGATCACTTATGAACAAAGGGTTAAGGATGACATGCTCTATTTATTACATGCATGTGTTTTGAAGGGGTTGTTAGCATTAGGTTTGCACCTTTAGTTCAAGGAAATATTTATCAGTTCATTTTTGAAGTCATGGTTATGTAAAGGGGTTATCAATTTATTTATTTTTCCTCTAAAAAATTTTATCTAAGCCTAGGGACATGTCCAACCAAATATTTTCACATAACCCTAAGCTAATACAAGTTTTTTGTAGCACAATTAACCTATCGCAAAACTACAGTTGGCGCTACGAAATATTTTTGTAGCGCTCACCGAAAAATTTGAAAACTTTATTTTCGAGCTACCAACGCCATTATTTTGAGTTCCCAAGTGTTTATTCATAAATCCTTAGCCCTTCTCATCCATGATTCGACAACCAATTGTATTTTCAATCCCAAGAGATATGTTTAAAATCAAACCCTAATCTGCCATGTTTACCCTAAATCAACATTTTCCAACAAACCCAGATTTTTAATTTCAGCGCGTAGGAAGCTTTTTGAGCGTTTTGCAACATTTGGATAAGGTGTTTCAAGTTTGGGAAAGGTGTTTTCAACATTAGAGATTTTAAAATATGGGTTGATCTAGTCATGTGAATACATTTGAACCTGATGATATGTATTTTGAGGTTTACCCAGAGATGTTAGTTCTTTTCAGAAATGCAAGATGGGAGCCAGTGTTCCAGCACTTCGATAGACATAATCTCAGTTGGTGCCATGATTTCGGCTATTCCTTCGATGGAAACATTGCAAGAATAAGGAACCTTGTAGTTCTCTGTCACAGAGGAATCCATTGCTGAAGCAACAAGTTTTCCAACTAAGTGTGAGAGATGGTTTAAAAAATAGAGGTTGGAGAATGTAGGCTTGAATTTTTCACTGAAGGAGGACTATCAGAATCAAGATTGGAATGTAGGGTCCTCCAAAATATGTTTAATCTTGAATGGTCTACCGCCCTAAAAAATGTACAACTCTTCTTCACCTTTGAAGGCAATTATTCTAAAGCCTACTTGTATCATATGATGTTTCTTTTTCCTTTGGCATGTTTTAGAAAGATGAGTTTACCATGTTTCCTTCACCAAAGTTTGCTAAAGATGTGCACCAAAGAAACAACAAGACCTAAGCTACAATGCCATGATATTTTTCATCACAGAATAATTAAAATATTATACACTCATGATTTAAATAAGTAGGTGGAGCAGTAGAGGAAATTGAGACAAAGAAACCTAAGAAAACTTGTGCCTAGAAGATCAAGGAGAGGCCAAACCAGAGTTTCTACCCAAGCCCTATCTCAGGAATCCAAGGGAGAATCTAGTCACATCCTTGTTTAAAAGCATGATGAAACCCATGTGAAAGAACCATAGGATAAGGTTTATGAAAGGAAGACTAGAGGCCAACAAAAACTAATGGTAGAAGAAGACGAAGAAAAACAGAGAGTAGCACAAAGAAAGAAAGGCAAATAGAAGATAGAAATAGAGAATGAAGAAGTTGAGATAGAACCTAAGGTTGATGGAAAAAGACCTCACGCTCGCCCTAATAACAAGATGAAACTAAATTTCAAGGCTAAAATGAACCTTAGGCTGAAAAAACAGTGATTATTGTTAGAGAGGAGGAGATTGTCCAAACTTAAAAGAGTAGAAAGAGACAGAGGAAAACATATCATGTTGACAAAGAAGGAAAAAACCTAAAGGCTGCCAAAATCACACATAAACCTACTAGAAGGATCTCAAGGAGTCAGAACAAGCTAGACCTCCTTGCTCAGGCTGCAGAAAACATGGAGCAATGATCAATTTACTTCATGGGGAAGATAAATACACAAACCCTAGTTTTGTTGCACAAACCCTAATGAACCCTAAACATTTTGACCTACTCAGTTTAATATTTTTTCCAGTAAATTATTTTTTATTGTTGGAAAATGTAACTATGTTCGGTCTTCATTAATGTACTTGAGTCATCATGTAATGTACTTGTCAAAAGAATAAATAAATAAAATATTATTATTATTGTGACATATTAAAGCATGGGTTTCATGCTTGGCTCACCTTGTTTTAGGTCAAATTCCCCATTGAGGACTTCTAGGATTATTCTGAGTCAATTGAGTCATTGTACTTTTAAAGAGACCCTTCTTGGGCTCTTGAATCATGTAAAAAGGTTAGGTATTGAATCAAATATTATTTACGTAACCTTCACACCATGTCGGCCTAGTAGAAGATCAAGTCTGCATAAGGACCATTTTCGACCCCACATGAAACCTATAAAATCAAGCTCATCGAATTCATTTGGAGCATCATTATCACACAGGTTAGAACCCTCTTGTAGCTGGGAAGAATTGTGAAATTCTCTTGTAGTTGAGAAGAAGTGTGAAGTTGTCTTATAACTGGGAAAAGGTACAAAGTATGTTGTCGGGGAGACGAAGTGAATACGAGTTTGGGAAAGTCCAAGGAGAAAGGAAAAATTGAAATTTTTGTGCCTCTCTCTCTCTGTTTTGTGTCCTAGATTGGGATATCAAAGTATTCCAAGTTTCACTGTTTCCAGAAGTTGCCAGTTGTTGTAAGTTGCTGCCTAGTCGAAGTTGCTCAAAAGAGATCGAAATTCTAGGAGGCTAACATGGTGTGGAGGGAAGGACTGGTCTTGGTTGAGGTTGAAGAATATCAAAGAATACTATTGAAAGGAAGAATTATCTTCACTGGGTTTTCCCCTCGAGAGGGGTTTTTCCTTGGCATGTGCCTAAATCTGGTGTCTATTGTTTGATGTGCTGCTATTTTGTTAATTGCCTAATGAACTAAAAGAAAGAAGATATAAAGAATCGTAATAATAAGAAACATCACAAGTAGTTATCAAGATCTTTCTGCCTTTCTGATTTTCTAACATGGGATCAGAGCTTTGGTGAAGAAGGAAATAAAAGGCAGTTTCAAGCACTTGATCAAGGAACCATTCAAAGGGACTATCTCAGGGAAGGAGTCTATTATATTCAAGAAATATGTCTAACTCAATCAAGAGAGAGAGAAAACTTGAAGGATCCTCTAACTTCAGGCCCTAGAAGAAGAGGATTTACCTAATCCTTGAAAAGAACAAGGTACTAGACTTGGTAATAGGAAATGTAAAGAATCCCATGGAGGAATCCAGTGATGTCAATAAAGTGAAATATAGGGAATTAGAATTGGTGGCCTTAACTTTGATGGTAGAAGGGATAAGGGACAATCTTGTCCCATTCATAGCTAACATTGATCATGCTCAAGAAATGTATGAAGCCTTGTTGAAGCTATTTACTATTAATAACATTGGTCAAGTAGCTAGTTTTAATAATGAGCTAAGGACCACAAAGATGACTAAAGAAGACACCATGGAAACCTTCTTTGTGAATATAGCTAGACTCAGGGATGATATCTTCGCCCTTGATGAGATTGTTTCAAACAAAGAAATTGTGATTACTGCTCTATTAGGATTTCCACCCTCTTGGGGTGAATTTGTTGCAGGTATCAATAGCTGGAAGGTAGCTCCCACCTTTGAAGAAATATAGACCGCCTACAGTTAAGAAGAACTAAGGATCTCAATGGTTACCAATCCTGAAGGAGTATCAAATGCTTACGTTGCTCAACATAAAGGAAAGAGATCAAAGGGACCAAGGAAGAAAGTTTACATGTCCAAGATAGAGTGTTATCAATGTCATAAGAAGGGTCACTACAAGAGTGATTGTCTTGACAATCCAAAGAATAAGAAGAGAGGAAGGGATCAAGCCAACTTTGCTAAGGAAGGAGACTCAAAGAACCCAACATTAGGGAGTTACACTACTAATTCCTTTGCTTGTAGCTCTATATATATTTTTTATATGTTTTAGAATTTATAGGTCTTTAACATATTTTGGAAAAAGCATTTTTGTATTGTTTTTATAAGTTTGTAGGTATCCCTCAAGCTTTGGAAGGAGCCTCGAACAACTTCCAAAGATAGGTGTCTCATGTCTTTTCAGTTTTTGTTTTCATGAACTCATTTAGTTTTTCATTATATTAAATACTAACCACCATTCTCTGTGTGTTGTCTTGATTAGGGAAAACATCTGCAAGAAGGAGGATCTCGTAAGACAAGGTTTGTCAAGGAACAAAGGTATGCCTTAAATACATAGATTGAAAGGATTATTCATTTGATAATCTATTGCTAACATTTTCATGTCTAGCTATATTGAATCATAGTAATTCTTGCTTTGGGTGATTCACAACTTGATAAATCTACCCACCCCACTAGACAGGTTCTGGAAAAACCTAACCGAAGGGTACACTAATGTGAATGTCTGAACCGTAAACTGATTAGGGATATTGTGAAATGTTATTTGAAGTTTTTATTTATGATTACATGTTTAGGATTTTGGTATGATCAGGAAAACCTAACTTGTTAGGGTTGAACAATAAGATCTAAAGTCTTGAACTCTTGAAGTTTTGGTAATGTTGGGTTTTCTATGTTTCTACATTGAAACCCTAGCTCATTAGGGTTTGGTGGAATTTGTGAGCAAGCCCCTTATATTGTCTTAGAAATTATGTCCTTGGTATGTGTGTGTTTGTCTGATCAAACCCTAGTCTAATCAAAGTTTGTATGTTTAACTCTTATTGATATTTGTGAAGTTGGGTTTGACTAACACATGATATGAAATGTCTTTACATGATAGTGAAATATAGGCATATATAGATATTCCCTCTTGATTGAAACCCTAGTTTGGTCTAGGTCGTATGTATTAATGTTGTTAGACATATGATATGCTTTTGAATGATTATGGATTCCTAGATATGTGTGTTGACCTAGTTATTGACGGTCATAAGTCTTAGGATTTGATGGAAGTCCTTGTCTGATATTCTAGGATGATAATATTTGGAAATCTAGGGTTTTGCAGCTAAACCTTTGTAGTAGTTAAATTTTCTAGTATTTGTGACATAAAAAATTGAGATCTATTTAATGATTGTTGAAATTGTGAAATTGGAATTCTCGGGTTTTGGATTTAAACCTTAGTCAAAGTCAAATCTATAATGCATGATGTTAATATGATAATTTGAGGTTTGTGAAAGATTGTTAAAATTTGAGTTTTGGTTGGATTTGATGTTTGATCGGAAATCTAGGGTTTGCAACTAATTCTAGTGGAAGCTAATCATGTTACTGACAAAGCTATGATTGGTTTTGATTAACTCTTTTGTGTGAAATCTAGGATTTGTATGAAACCCTAGTGAAAAGTCTAACATATGAATTTTGAAAAGTTGTTAGATGTTTTGTAGATCTATATTTGTTTGAATTTTTTCTAGGGTTTTCTATATGTTGAAGTAAGGTATGTCATACCTTTGGAAGAAAAATTGAAACCCTAGATGGAATGAAAGTTATTATGAAGTAGTCTAGGGTTTGTAACTAAAGTCCCTAGCAAGATGATGAAGAGTATATGTCTCTTGTTTGCAAAGTTTGGGTATCTAATATTTATAAAGTTGAAATGCTTCCATGATTTTGATATGGTTAACTTCATGCTTCTATAGATTTGGTTGTACTTGCTTTCAAAGTTGTGCAGATACATAATATTTAACTTGGTGAAGATGCGCGTTGATGTGATAAGCATGATGAGGATGAGGATGACTCTGATGAAATGGTTGGAAGCCACAAAATATTTTCCTATGACAAAAAGAAGAAGATGATCTCCATAGGAAGCATGAATAGAAGAGATATCCATAAGATTAAGAGGGATTCTAGATGAAGAGATGCTTTCTGGTTGAGAGGGAGGGCATGGCTTGGTGTTAAATCAAGAAGAAATTTCGGAGGATATGTTGCTACATGAGAAGTAGGAAAGGAAAGCATATGATAGAAGAATCTTCTATAAAATATTCGGTTGATATTCCTACTATGGAATGTTGAGAAGCAATGTCAAGTTGTCTGAAAGACCCCAGAGGTTTTTATTTGATTATGTACAGATGAAAGTATATTATTAGTTGGGGTTGTGTTTGTATAGGTGAATCTCTCAAAGTTTTTGATAGCATATTAGTTACTAATAAGTTTTATTGGGAGATATTAGCCATTCTTGATCTGCTGGATCAAGGGGTGTTGAGGCTTTGTGAGTGAAGCATTGTCTAGGAAGAAATATGGTTGGCATTTTGTGTTGATGTCTGGGTCTCAAAGTTGCACAAGTGGTGGTAGGTATTGAGCTCTGTTTTGGATACACACTTATATTTTTGGATTGATGGTTAGCAAGTAAGCCTGAGGGTACCTAAAGGGGATGAAATCTTGAGTCCATCTTAGTCCCACCTGGATAGATTGCCTTGGTCAGGAATCTAGTCCATGTCATTGCAATGCCTAAATTGTTGAGTGATTGTTTAGATAGATTTCCCTGGTCAGGAATCTAGTCCATGGAATTTTGGTGGCTAAATTTCTTCATGGTTCTTATAGTTTGAGATCTTCCATTGTATTTTTACATTATGAATTCCTCCCTAGTTAAGAGGGAGTGTTGAAAAATGTAGCTATGTTCGGTCTTCATTAATGTACTTGAGTCATCATTAATTTACTTGTCAAAAGAATAAATAAAAGAATTATTATTATTATTATTGTGACTTATTAAATCATGGGTTTCATGCTTGGGTCACCTTGTTTTAGGTCAAAGTCCCCATTGAGGACTTCTAGGATTTATTCTAAGTCAATAGAGACATTGTACTTTTAAAGAGACCCGTCTCGGGCTCTTGAATCATGTAAAAAGGTTAAGTATTGAGTCAAATATGATTTATGTAACCTCCACACCATGTAGGCCTAGAAGAAGATCAAGTCGGCCTAAGGACCTTATTCGACCCCACATGAAGCCTATAAAAGCAAGCTCATCGAATTCATTTGGAGCATCATTCTCATACAAGTTTGAATCCTCTTGTAGCTGGCAAGAAGTGTGAAATTCTCTTGTAGTTGGGAAGAAGTACAAAGTTGTCTTGTACCTAAGAAAAGGTGTGAAGTTTTTTGTCGAGGAGCCGAAGTGAATGCAAGTTTGGGGAAGTCTAAGAAGAAAGGAAAAATCAAAATTTTGATGCCTCTCTCTCTCTGTTTCATGTCCTGGATTGGGAGATCAGGGTCTTCCAAGTTTCACTATTGCCAGAAGTTGTCATAAGATGCTGCCTAGATTTCCCCTCAATGGGGGTTTTCCACTGGCATGTGCCTACATATGGTGTCTATTGTTTTCTGTTGCTACTTTGGTAATTACTTAATGAACTAAAAGAAAGAAGATATAAAGAATCGTAATAATAAGAAACATCACAAGTAGTTATCAAGAATAAGAAAATATTTTTGCCTTTCTGATTTTTTAACAATGTTGTGGTAATATATCAAAGGTTTTTGTGGCTAAGGGAGTACAAGTCAACATGAGGAACCAAAGCCTTGAAAGGAGCAAGTAGTTACAAAGGTAGTTACACATTTTCGGCATAATTTATAGGTTCATGCACCAATTCGCTACAATGAGGGAAGACAAGTTTCAGTTCAAGATATATGTTGATTTGGAGTAGCATTGGATGTGCTCTAGCCACGAAAATTGGTGGAGAGGCTAAGGCACATGAGATCTCCAATACCCAGAAATGGTTTAGGTAGATTCTAAACATTTTGGGAGGTATTAAAATAATTAATATTTTTAATGAAGTCCCTAAGTCTAAACTTAGGAAAAATAAAATATTAATGCAAATTAATATAAAATTGTGTTAGAATGGTTCAAAAGTCATGGATCAAGCCAGATCTAATATTAGCCATTGATTAGGGACTTAATCTCGGTCATTGAATTACCAACAAGAAAAGTATAAGAGGAGACTTGGGGGTCACTTGGAGAACACACCAAGAGATCAAGATTTCGACTTTCTAGGGTTGGGTTTTCTGAGAAAGTTGAGAGAGTAATCAGAGTTGCAGCTGAGGGGCAGTGAATATAGAAGTAGAGAGGCAGAGATAGCACCGGGAGGATTAGCGTAATAGCCACAGAGATGGATGCAGAAGCAGCCAAGGGTTCACACAGGGCCAGCGAGGGATCACGCAGAGCCAACCAGGAGTTGCGTAGTGCATCACAGGGCCAGCGTGGGTGACGCAGAGGGCCAGAGGGCTGACGCAGTGCCTCTAAAGGCTGACACATGCCAAGCCAAAGTGGCATTGGGCTAACGTTAGGCCAAAGAGAGGCTGATGCAATCCCTAAAGGCTAACACTGGGGTTTCGTGGGGCAAATTGGAGTTGTGGAGCTGCCGGAGTGTTTAACCGAGGTTTCAACCCGAATATCTGCTTCCAAGTAGAGAGGTACTACTACCGAGATTTTTCTCTGTTGGGTGAGCTGGATTTGGCACCCAAATTGTATTTTGAAACTGCTTAATAAATCAAAGCCTCAGATAGTTGCATCGATTTTCCTGCATTGGGTTTTTCTGGGGACATTAGCCCAAAAACAACTATGTCACTTGTGTGCTTGTTTCTATTTCCTTCAGTTGATGATCTATAATGCGTTGAGCATGTACTTGTATTTATTTCCAGTATTTACATGGTAAATAACTTGTTAATTAACAGAACAAGTAGATAGGACTAAATCATTAAATTGCATGAAGGGTTTCTAACGTGTCAGACTTAGAAATTCCAACATGGTATCAGAAGATGGCTTTAGATCGCAGGAGAACTGAGGACACTAGCCAAGTAAGAGTAGCAATAGCATAAAATAGTTGTCGCGAGCGAGAGAATTTGTTCCTAGCAGAGTAACAACAAGGAAGGGGTGACACAGTGCCTGCATCATCAAGATTGAGCCAAGAAGAGGCTGCGTAGAGGCTGAGGGAGGAAAACACGGGCTCATGCAGAGCCACACAGAGACCAAGAGGGTTGATGCAATTGGCTGAGGAAGTTGATTTGTTGGTGCCATGATCTGAAATGAGGCACTAAAGGCTTCTTGTTAAGCTTACAAGAACCTCTCCCACTCCAAAACTTATATATTCCCAAGATCTATGCTTATGATTAACCAATTGTGGAATTAAAAGTGCTTGAAATAGTTGTATGCTTGCATTTGCCTTTAAATTGTCTAATGCCTTAAGTTCTATTGCTTATGTTCATATTTAAATACATGTAACAGTAAATAATGTAGCAAATCAACAAACACATAAGACAACAATATAATATGGAGTTCACCCTAATATCTTGGGCTACGTCTCCTTGAGCTCTAATCAACTCGACTAGGCTCTTTGGTATTATAGCTTAAATTATTTTACAAGCTCCACACTCAACTCCATTGGTTTACAACTGAACCTATGGGTTTATAATACCATCTTATCCTGTTGGTTGTCCATATTCTACAAACAAATCTAGACTTCTCTGAACTAGATTCCTTTAATCAACACTCCGGGCTATCTTGAGCTCCTAGCTTGCACCAACTCCCTAAGAATTCTTTTAACTGTCTCTGGAATTCCTTCTTCTATCTTCAGCACACATCAGACACCAGCAACAGCTTGATCATCTCGATCTCTTTGTTGTTTTGACTTCATCACAGCTTCATGGCTTGTAAAATTCCATTTGAGCTCTCTGGCTCTGTGGCTTTGCCTCCAACCTCTGGTGGCTATGCCTCTGTCAGTGCTCTGTCTCTGCCTTCCAACCTATGGTGGCTATGTTGAGCTTCTTCAAGCTTCTCCGAGCTTCCTCTGAGCATCACTCTGCATGAGCCTCCGAGAATCCTCTTTCTCTTTGCTTTTTGTGTTTTTCTCGGCCTCTGCGTGCCTGTCAAGTGTGCTCTCTGTGTTTTTGTAACACATTGGTTACAGTTCTTCATCATTGAAACCCACGCGTCTCAATCGAGAGAACCAATTTACAATTGGAATGAACTGTCGGTGCGGGAAGCCTGGTCGTTTGGCCTTCCTCCTGCCATAATCCCGAAAACAGCAGCATAACGGAAGTACACAGGGAACGCATGAAAACACATCATGGAGCATTTAACCAGACTTCAAAAGTATAGAATCACCCCTATAAACCTATCAAGTCCGTCATCCTATCGCATTTTCAAGTGGCATGGCGAAATGGCCAAAAACATCAAACATGGGAAATACATAGAAAATCTGTAATTCCAGATTTCAAATTATATTCAATCGTGTTTATAAACCCATCGGATATGTTCCCTAATCGCAAATCGCAATCGTTGCAAGCATATGTCAACGGCCCTTTATATTGGGATTCACCGATCGTCGATCGTTGATCGCATCGGCGTATCGCTATCGGCCCCATCGCATATCGCATACCCAAACGGCCCTTTGTATTGTGTGATCTGATCGCTGATTGCTAATCGCATCGAAATTTCGCAGTCGCATTGCCCAACAGCCTGAGGTCTGAACAACGTCCCATAGCCAGCTCTGAAGCGATATACAACGCCAATCGCCGATCACCAATCCCTCTTTATCGCAATCGCAAATCGGCTTGCTCGGGTTTCGATATCGTAAGTCTTTCCCCGATTCGATATGTCGGAGATCACCAATCGGGAAGTCCTTCCGCCTGCGGTTAAGTCCTCCCTTTGAACCTTTCCGATGCGATTTCTTTAAGGAGCCCTTAAGTCCCATTTATATAAGAAATGCCTCATTTTCTAAGGATAATGGGCAATCTTCTTTTTATAGTAACTTCTTCATCTGAAATCCATTTTAGCCCATTCAAATTGTGTTCGATTCAGAATGAAGAAATCTATGCAATGAGACTATTCCCAAGGGCATCCTTTGACTTTCATTTTTCTCTGTGAGAAATATTTTTATACTTAGAAGTTTATTCTAGATCCATTTTGGATCACGCCCTCCCACTAAAAAGCTTTTGGACTCTAAAAGACTGATATACTAATCTGAACATTAAATGAGAGTACCTCACCCTCTTCTTTCAGCCTCCATACACTTGCCTTGCATAGTGCCTCTGAACCAAAGCCTTTGAATACTCCCTTCCTGGATGTGCTTGTCCTCCTGGGAAGAAATGTCTTCCTCCTTCACTTCCTACAGAACTCCTGCTGAGAAGGTTACAGAAGGTAGTTTGAACTTATCTGCCTTGATCATTGATCCAAGGTGGATCAAACCAATGTGAAGCTACATCTGCTTCACAAAATTTTCATTTGTAACTGTTTAACATAATGTCAACAACAACTATTAACAACAACAGGATTACACACAACAACTGGATGGCCTAAACTTCCTACTTCAACAAAAGAAACAGATTTCACATCTTGTGAATTACCTCCATGTCCTTACATCTGCATACAAATGATTGACTAGATAACAAACCAATAAAACATGCCTTTAAAACAATTGATCCTTCAAGTCAAGCATGTAGAAAAATAATTCTATAGTTCTTTTTCAAAAATGAAACACTTAATCATCATCTCCATTTTGGAGACTAAATCAGCTTTTCTCAAGTCAATATTGCATTACATGCATGTTTAAAAACAAAGCAATCAACCCTTCAAGTTAATTACACATACATGTTCAAAACAAGGAAATCATCAACATCCTTGTGTTCATGCATATCATGCTTATGCATGAATTTCATCCTTCAACTTTCGCTTAAGTACACTGTACTTTTGAAGCTGAAATGAAATATAATGTTGCAGCAATAAAGTGAGTCTCCTACTCAACTTTTCCATTCACCTTCTTGGTAAAAACCTGCAACTTGCATTCCATTAACAAAGAAATGCAAATAGATGCATTATATCAATATACATGTAATCTTAATTGGATAAGAACTCTAACCATTTCTTACCAATCCATTTCAAAGGTCCTTCCTTTGTTTGCACATCAACAACAACATGTGAATCATCTTGAAACACGCCATTCATGGAAACTTCATTTCCATTTCTACCATTCTCTCTTTCCACCTTCTTCAAGTTCTGTGGAAGCATTGTTGGATTCAAAGTCCAACATTTTGCAGCAATATGTCCTTGCTTATGGCAGTAAGTGCAACACATGTGCATCTTCTTGACAGCATGATCTTCCTTGTCCAATGGACCTTTGGCTTCTTGCTTCCTTTCCTTCAAAATTTTCCTGTATGTGGCCATTCTCTTCCAACATCTAGAAACATTATGGTTATCCAAAC
>APFE030852667.1:109637-130003 GCA_000404065.3 Pinus taeda
AATATGATTAGAACCAGATTTATACCTTTCTCTTTCACCTTTATTGCCTTCATGAGGAGGTGAATCAAATGAAGAAGTAGCTCCCTTTGGAACACCATCAACCTCTTCAATGGTTCCATAGTTTCCACAACTCTCTGGTTCAAGAGTCTGCTGATATACACCTTCTTTCTGCAAAGTATGCTTCACACTATTGCATTCCCCAAGAATACAATCTTCACAATCTTGAAGTAGAAGCCCTGCAATGAGACTCCTTCTTGGAACTGTTTCAATGGCCTTCATGGCAGCTTTGGAACTTTATCCATAAGACTGTCCATAGCCAAGACCCAAATACTTAGGCCTTTCTTCAACAATTATTGGTTCAACAATACCATGTGCATGTTTTCCCAAGCCTTTTCCTTCATAGCCCATCTTAGACATTAACTTGGAACCTATGCCTCTGGTATGTTTTTCAAAAGAACCAATATAAACATTCTTAGAGGAAATTGAAGACAAACTGGAATTATTTACCTCTTCTTCAAGCTGATACTTGACTAAGGCTTCCTTTGAAACAAAGAGTTGTGTCTCCAACTCATGCACCCTTTCCAGATTCATGTTTGCAATATGAAGTTGTCTCTCCATTTCCTGCAATTTGTCAGAAAGCATTGCTTCTCTTCCTTCATGGAATTCAACTGCTCTCTAAGTATGATGCTCTTCCTTCCATCCTCATACATTTTTCTCACCATATCCATCATGGTGAAAAAGTCTTGCTTCATGTCTTCATCAAGGAATCTTGTGAAGAAAGCAGAATTTGAGGACTCACTTGTAGAAGCAATCATTATCAAAATGAACAAAAGAACTTCAAACAAGATTAACAAATAGCTTATTCAAGCAACCTTTTGCAACAAACCTCTTGTGCTTCAAGGATTTCTTTGACGTCCTTTGGGATAAGAAGAATGCCTTCAGCCCTTGTTCCTTCTTGTCCTCTCCTAGACTTAGCTATCAATAGCTTTCCCTTCACCTCTGCAAACTCTAAAAATAGTCAGTTTACAAAAAATCAAACAACAAAATCCTTGTTATTGTTGAACACCTTTCAAGTCAAACAAGCATATACTGGTACCACTTGCATCCTGATGCAACACCTGCTCTGGTATAACCAATTCTGATATAACCTTCCTTGAAGGTGGGATTAATCAACTTGATGCTCTGATACCACCTGATCTGAAACGGGGACCTACAGGCTTCTTGTCAAGCTTACAAGAACCTCTCTGACTTCAAAACTTTTGTATTCCCAAGATCTATGCTTATGATTAACTAATTGCGGAATTAAAAGTGCTTGAAATAGGTGTATGCTTGTGTTTGTCTTTAAATTGTCTAATGCCTTAAGTTCTATTGCTTATGTTGATATTTAAATACATGTAACAGTAAATAATGCAACAAATAAACAAACACATAAGACAACAATATAATATGGAGTTCACCCTAATATCTTGGGCTACGTCTCCTTGAGCTCTAATCAACTCGACTAGGCTCTTTGGGATTTTGGCTTAAATTCTTTTACAAACTCCATACTCAACTCCATTGGTTTAAAACTAAACCTATGGGTTTAGAATACCATTTTATCCCACTAGTTGTCCATACTATACAAACAGATCTAGGGTTCTTTGGACTAGATTCCTTCAATCAGCGCTCCGGGCTATCTTGAGCTCCTGGCTTGCACCAAATCCCTCAGAATTCTTTAAACTGTCTCTGGAATT
The DNA here is from genome assembly GCA_000404065.3 of Pinus taeda. Classification (NCBI taxonomy): domain Eukaryota; kingdom Viridiplantae; phylum Streptophyta; class Pinopsida; order Pinales; family Pinaceae; genus Pinus; species Pinus taeda. Next base: position 111,371 of record APFE030852667.1, read on the forward strand.
CCTTCTTCTGTCTTCAGCACACATCAGACACTAGCAACAGCTTGATCATCTCGATCTCTTTGTTGTTTTGACTTCATTACAACTTCATGACTTGTAGAAGTCCATTTGAGCTCTCTGGCTTTGTGACTCTGCCTCCAACCTCTGGTCGCTATGCCTTTGTCAACGCTCTAGCTCTGCCTTCCAAACTCTGGTGACTATGTCGAGCTTCTCTAAGCTTCCTATGAGCATCACTTTGCCTAAGCCTCCGAGAATCCTATTTCTCTATGCTTTCATTGTTTTCTCGGCCTTTGCATGCCTGTCAATTGTGCTCTATGTTTTTGTAACACATCGGTTACAGTCCTTCATCTTTGAAATCCATGCGTCTCAATCGAGAGAACCAGTTTACAATTGGAATGAACTGTCGATGCAGGAAGCCTAGTCGTTTGGCCTTCCTCCTGCCATAATCCCGAAAACAGTAGCATAACGGAAATACACAGGAAACGCAAAAAAACACATCATGGAGCATTTAACGAGACTTCAAGTAATATAGAATCACCCCTATAAACCTATCGGGCTAGTCATCCTATCGCATTTGCAAGTGGCATGGCAAAATGGGCAAAAACATCAATACACGGGAAATACATAGAAAACCCGTAATTCTGAATTTCAAATTATATTCAATCGCCTTTATAAACCCATTGAGTCCATGCCCTGATTGTAAATCGCAATCGTTGCAAGCATATGCCAATGGCCCTTTATATTGGGATTCATCGATCGTCGAGCGCCGATCACATCGGCGTATCGCTATCGGCCCCATCGCATATCACATACCCAAATGGCCCTTTATATTGTGCGATCCGATCGTCAATCTCTGATCGCATCGACATTTCGCAGTCGCATTACCCAACGGCCCGGGGTCTGAACAACGTCCCATAGCCAGCTCCGATGCAATATACATCGCCGATCGCCGATCCTGCTTTATTGCAATCGCAGATCGGTTCGCCTAGGTTCTGATATCGTAAGTCTTTCCCCAATGTGATATGTCGGATATCATCAATCGGGAAGTCCTTTCACCTGTGGTTAAGTCCTCCCTTTGAACCTTTCTGATGTGATTTCTTTAAGGAGCCCTTAAGTCCCATTTATATAAGAAATGCCTCATTTTCTAAGGATAATGGGCAATCTTCGTTTTACAATAACTTCTTCATCCAAAGTCCATTTTAACCCATTCAAATTGCGTTAGATTCAGAATGAAAAAATATATGCAATGAGACTATTCCCAAGCACATCCTTTGACTTTCATTTTTCTCAGTGAAAAAGATTTTTAGACTTAGAAGTCTATTCTAGATCCATTTTGGATCATGTCAGGATTGCACAGAGCTTAGGAGATCTAACCTTCAGTTAGATGGGGTTTGGCAGGCTGTGGGTAAGTTGTAGAGTGGAGCTGGTGGGTACTGTAGTTAGAACAGTACCTAACAGGGCAAGGCCAAGGAGGAGGGAGTTGTTACCGCGGGTTTCTAGCCGAAAAATCCAGATCAATAGTGCAGTTGTACAAACGATCAGAGTGGGGGCATCTTGACATTGGCAGAAGGGTTTCCAGGAAGGAAATCGAGGCTCAGAGGGAGTCACACCAAAAACTTCCAGGAGGGAGGTAGAGGAGCAGTGAAATGGCACTACACAGAGTAAGAGACCAGGACAGACTGGACGGAGCCTCAAACTTTGTAGTCTGGGAAGGCAAAAATCTTATCTGTACTTGACAGAAATTGTGTCAAGCACTTCGCCTTGAAGACGATAGCGATCCTAGTTGACCCCACTGATAATGACAGGTACGAGGATGCAATGGTGAGGGATAAGAGTATCATCCTTGAAAGGGTCAAGGATCATATAGTACCACATATTTTTGAGAAGAATATGGCACAGGAGATGTAGGAGGCCCTGACCAAGTTGTATCAGCATACTTCCGTGCAGAGGAAGATGCTACTATAAAATCAATTGTGATCATACCAGATGTCAAAGGGAGAACAAATTGACCCATTCTTCGGTCGATTGAAGGATATCCGTAATCAACAGACTTCCATAGGGGCAACACCGGATCCAAAATTGATGATGAGAAAAGCCTTGAACACAGTCTCGAAAGACTGGGAGGTGTTTGTCTAGAGCATACTGGGCAGGGCGACCCTTCCAGATTGGGAGATAATGTGTGTTGCTCTTCGCCAAGAAGAGATCAGAAGGCTGAACAAGGCGGGAAGCAGCGGCAAGGGGATCAGAATCAACGAGGAGGAGGAGGATGTGTCCCTAGCATCTGAGGGAAAGCAGGAGAAACAAAAGAAAAATGACCTCTCCAAAGTCAAATGCTTCCATTGTGGGGAGGTGGGTCATTATGCGACCCAATGTCCAAGGAAGAAGAGTAAGGGAGAGGCCTCCAAGACCAAGGCAGCGCCAGCAAGGGCAGAGAAGGAAGTGAAGATAGACGATGAAGGAAGTGGAAACAGAAGATGACTGTGCCATGAGTGCACACACACCACTTAAGCAGAAGTGGGGAGACATCAAGCTGTAGTCAGGCGAACCACAGCCGATGAGGGGCAGGATCCTCGAGGTACCTAGCCTCCTGGATTAGACCTTGCTACGGGAGCCCTGAAGAGGAGTAGCAGTATTGACAATGTTGGTAGAGACGGATGCAGATGGAGCGACAGAGGGAGCTACTGTGCAGGATTCTCAGGACAACACGAGGCTAGCACACTGCACAATGCGAGAGGCACAAGAGTGTTGCACCAGTGCAGGATGGCATAGAGAGGTGTGCAATGGTGCAAGATACATGGAGTTGTTGCAGCAGCGCAAAGGTCAAAGAGGGAGCACTTGTTAGTGATAGAGGGAGATTTAGCATCAGGAGTATTTCTAGCTTAACAGAGATGTCATAATTGGGAGATTAGTTACTCACTTCTCAGTAACTGAGTTGCAGTGTAGCAATTAGTAGTGCTAGTGCTATGGGCAGCGCGATGCAGCATGATGAGAGGGGTTGCAGTGCAGATGCAGCAGTGGCAGTGGCAGGGCCACGGGCAACAGCACGGATGCAGAGGGAGTTACAGTACAGATGCAGCAATGGCAGTGGCAGGGCCATGGGTAGCAGTACAGGATGCAGTAGTGCAAATGATGGGCAGCAGGCCTAGCATCAACATAGGGACCGATGCGGGATGATCAGGGTGATGCTCAGTGAGGAGTATTGCTAGAGCACAGTCATCACTAAGAGGGAGTGTTGATTTGGGGTAGCATCGGATGCGCTCTAGCCATGAAAATTGGTGGAGAATCTAAGGCACATGAGATCTCCAATACCGAGAAAGGGTTTGGAAAATTCTAAACATTTTGGGAGATATTAAAATAATTAATATTTTTAATGAAGTCCCTAAGTCTAAACTTAGGAAAAATATAATATTATTGTGAATTAATATAAAACTATGTTAGAATGGTCCAAAAGTCATGGATCAAGCCAGATTTAATCTTGGTCGTTGATTAGGGACTTAATCTCGATCAGTGAATTGTCAATGAGAAAAGTATAAGAGGAGGCTTGAGAATTACTTGGAGAACACACCAAGAGATCAAGATTTTGACTTTCTGGGGTTGGGTTTGTTGAGAAAGTTGACAGAGTGATCAAAGTTGCAGCTGAGGGGTAGTGAATACAAAAGTAGAGAGGCAGAGATAGCACCAGGAGGATTAGCACAGTAGCCGGAGAGAGGGACACAGAAGCAGCCAACGGTTCACATAGAGCCATCCAGGGCTCACATAGAGGCAACCATGAGTTGTTTAGTGCCTCAGAGGGCCAACGTGGGTGACGCAGAGGGCCAGAGCGCTGACGCAGTGCCTCCAGAGGCTGACACAGGCCAAGCTAGAGTCACGCTGGGCTAATGCTGGGCCAAAGAGAGGCTGACGCAGTCCCTAGAGGCTAACGTTGGGGTTTCATGGGGCAGATTGGAGATGTGGAGCTGCAGGAGTGTTTATCTGGGGTTTCAACTAGAATATCTGCTTCCAAGTAGAGAGGTACTACTATTGAGATTTTTCTATGTTGGGTGAGCCAAATATGGCACCCAAATTGTATTCTGAAACTGCTTAATAAATCAAACCCTCAGATAGTTGCACCAGTTTTCCCGCATTGGTTTTTTCTGGGGACATTAGTCCAAAAACAACGGTGTCACTTGTGTGCATGTTTCTATTTCCTTCAGTTGATGATCTGTAATATGTTGAGCATGTACTTGTATTTATTTCTAGTATTTACATGGTAAATAACTTGTTAATTAACAGAACAAGTAGGTAGGAATAAATCAGTAGTGCATGAAGGTTTTCTAACGCGTCAGACTTAGAAATTCCAACAATATCAAGCCTACAAACAAGTGAACAACTCCATATCCTATAATGCAGTAGTGACCTCGTCCTTGTTCTAGGATACTAGTAGGAGATACGCACAATAGTTCTACAAATCTATTTTGACCAATGATATGTGCCAGATAGAGATCCAAGTAGCTAAGATAATAGGATTATGATTATTTTTGTTAATTAAACTTTCAAACTATGTACATATCCTGTAATTATTGATACCAAACTTTGAGGAGCTTATATCTATTGTATTTTTCATATATATTACATGAGAAATATGGAGAAAAAAAAATGTTTTTGAAAGAAGAATAGCCATTGTCTATGTGTTGAAAGCTTTATTAGTCTACAGTTTCCAAGATCGATAGATTTTGATTAGTGATATAAATAACCATGTGATATTATGTCTTATTATGTATTCTATGTATGTTTCAATGTTTCCTTCTTTGTAATCTCATTTGAATGTATGGTCTTCTGAGTATTTGAATAAGAGTAATTGATTCAGAATTCATCCATGGTTTGATGCTTTGAGTTAAGATATTCAAGTATTCCCATTTCCATCCTCTAAATCTACTCTATGATTCATTTTATATTCCCTACTATAGTGGATTGTTCTCCTATTTTCTCCCTCCATATATAACGATGACAAATGTCTAGGATGTGCTATCTACCTTGCCTTTATCAATCTTGATCAGACAACCAATATCTTGGTAAATTGACATAAACCCTAGCGGCTTAACTCCATTGCCCAATGGATTGTCGCCCTCAAGCCCAACCAAACCCTACATATACACAAAAAACTAAAGATCTAGCCACTATATAAAAGTACAGTCAGTTGCTAATTTAGTGATTAGACTATCAGAGAGAGCCATTTCTAGATTGAAGGGGCTAACCTTCAATCTACAAGCTTGGTTTGAAAAGGTTACCTTAAGAATTTCTCTCTCACAACCAAGCGAAACTTTTTGAGTGATAATAGGGGATTTGTATTATTTTATATGTTTAATAATTATAAAACACAACCCCCTTGCATAAATATTTGGTAAACTTTTACCTTACCCAAATGTTTGAGGAATGTAAAATTAAACACATGCATTTATTGCAGATTAGAACTTGATGGGTCATTACGATAACATCAAATCATTCTCTAAAAAAAATAGGTAAGATAAAAGTTTATCAAAAAATCACAATATTTCTTACAAATTAAATTAATAATCTAGCTACCAAGGACATTGTGTGGGGCATAAGGTGGTGAGAAAACAAGATAATATTGTGAGGGTGGTGAATCAGTATTATAACAATTTAAAGAAATTATTTCAGTAAAGAATACTTACAACAACAACAACAATCAATTAGTGCATCAAACTAAAAAATGAGGACACAAGATATATCGCGGAAACCCAACTAGGAAAAACACCAATTCTTTTATATTATGATGCAATCAAAGATACAACTTTAAGTACATCAACTTTTAGGATATAACCCACTAGAAGGCTTCAACCCTCTTTATTGCTACAAGCACCAACTTGTTTGTTTCTCAAGCTCCAACTCCTTGATTTATCAACACCCTTTGAAAGGAAGCTCCAACTCCCCGTTATGCAAACACCAACTTGCATAGCCCTCTTGATCCTTCTTTCATACAATTTTGATACTCAGACCATGAAGGATTTCCTTCCTCAAAAATAATTCTATCTTGTTCACCGAAATCACCTATCTCAATACACCTCTGATTCCAATTCCATACACATTCTAGTCATTATTTGTTGCTTTATAAAGAATTTAGAGCTGCTAATTTTATTTTTAAACTTTAGCACTATTTTTCAATTAAATTTTCTCTTCTTGTTTAATTTATAAATATATCTATGTTTTGCATGTGAACAATCCAATTTTCTTCCCTGCATGTTGTTCTAGAACCAATTTCTTAGTCTTTTGTTGTTTTAAATCAATTTTGGTTTATAATAGGTTTTAGTAGAGCTTTAACTATAGTTCTAACTTTGGTTAACTGCCAGATATGGCATTAACCTCCAAATTTGGCATAAAGTGCCAAAATATTGTCTTTTTGTCTTATCCAACTCTTTTCTAAGGGTGACAACCTTCTCTTCAAGCTTTTCACAAGCCTTTTCTTTCTCTTTAAGCTACTCTAGCAAAGTATCTTGGATCTTCTTTGCTTCTTCAATTTTCAAGAGTAGAGGAGCCATAGCTTCATAATTACCTTGGCTATCATTTCCTTTTGCAACTTATTCTTCTTTCTTAGCATTTGAATCCCTTCTCAGGCATTGATTATCCCCCCTTCCAAGTCTACTTGAGCCACATCTTCATCAGTATCACCTTGATCTTCTTCTAAAGTGTCTATAGCCATGAGCATGAACACCTTTGAGTTTTCTTGAGCTTTATCCTCATCAGAAGATTGATTGCATTCATCTTGAGGAACTGTTATCTTTAGTATAGAAAATTTTCTTCATAGTCTTCCTTTACTTTCAATCTTTTCTATACTTATCCCTAGGCTCTTGTTCATTATTTTTCTTATTTGGACACTTAGATGCATAATGGCCTACTTTACCATAATTGAAACACTTGAAGGGTAGTTTACCTTTATATCTACTTGAACCTTTCTTCAGCTTCTTGAAAAACTTGGCCTCCTCTCCATGTGATTCACAACATAAGTCTTCATGGTCTTCTTTGGGAATTTTATTTCCTTTGAAGGTTGCCTCCCTTGCTATATATTTTACTTTTGAAATTCTCATTTCATAGGCAAGAAGTATACCATGCAATTGATCCATTATAAGGGAATTGAGATATGTCATTTCTTCTAGAGTTGATACCTTGGGATTAAATCTTTCTACAAGTGATCTCAGCACCTTTTGGACTACAACTGACTCCTTCAATTCTGCATCAAGTCCTCTTATGGTGTTGACCACTTCATCCACTCGAAGAAAAAACTTTGATATTTCCTTGTCTTCATGCATCTTTAAAGATTTAAATTTCATTCTAAAACTTTCGAGTATAACTTTTTTACCTTATTGTTACATTCATAGTAGTTGTTCATTTTGTCCCATATTACGTTGGCAAAGGTGCAATCCATGACTTTTAAATAATTCTTATTTAGGTAGTCCATCAAGGAGTGCATTCATTGCCTTAACATTATATGTGATCTCCAGCATATCATCTCTAATTATAAGGATTGGAGGCTTTTCATATCCATCTTGCACCAAATATCAAACATTTGCACCAAGAGATTGTAAGTTCATCCTCATTCTTACCTTCCTGAACGTATAGTTTTTTCCAATGAACATGAGAACCCTGTTGGTGTTTCCTCATTCTTGGTTAGACATTGTCCCTAATTTTCCTTCTAGTTATTAGATTGGTCCTGAATGAACTTGGCTTTGATACCAACTGTTAGAAACCGGGATAATACTGAGAGGTGGGGTGAATCAATATTATGACAATTTAAAAACTTTCTTGCACAAAGTAAAAAATACTTAACACCAACAACAACAATCAATGAGCACATCAAACTCATAAATCACGACATAAGATATATATGTGAAAACCCAACTTGGAAAACCACCAGCTCTTTTATATTATGATGCAAACAAAGCTACAACTTTAAGAACATCATCTTTTAAGTTACAAACCAATAGAAGGATCCAACCCTCTGTCTTATTGCAAGCATCAACTTGTTGATTTCTCAGCCTCCAACCTGAAGGAAGCTCCAACACCTTGATGTATCAACACCCACTAAAAGGAACATCCAACTCCCTGTTACGCAAGAACCAACTTGCACAACCCTATTGATCCTTCTTTCATACAATTTTCATACTCATACAATGAAGGGTTTCCCACTTCAAAAATAATTCTTTGTCTTGTTCACCGAAATCACCTATCTCAATACACCTTTGATTCCAATTCCATACACATTATGCTCATTCTCTACTACTTTATAAAGAATTTAGAGATTCTAATTTTAGTTTTTAACATTAGTTTAACGTTAGCTCTCTTTTCAATTAAATCTTCTTTTTGTGTTCATTTATTGTTTAATTTATAGATCTATTAGTGCTCTGCATGTGAAAAATCCAATTGTCTTCTCTACATGTTCTAGAATCACTTTTTGAGTCTTTTGTTGTTTAAAATCAATTTTAGTTTATAATAGGTTTTATCAATGCTCTAACTATGGTTCCATATTTGGTTGACTATCAAATATGGCATCAACCTCCAAATTTGGCATACAGTGCCAAAATATTGTCCAAATCAAGAGTATAGACCACGTTCTCTACTATCTTTAGCAGTCTGCCAACTATAGCTGATTATGCCATAATCAAGACTGTAGACAGGCGACTATTGATCCTCACATACCCTTATCATATGCTTGAAGTGCTAGTCATATGCCTAAAGCCTCAAATCTTGTATCATGTGCTAAACATTATTGATCAGTTAAGTCTCAACTCTTAAACCCAATGAGCGCAAAGCATTCTACATCGGGGGCTCAACTGGTAATTAAGATTGTAGAACGGTCATGTGCCTTTGTCATATGTCCATAACGATTATTTAAATGGCCATACAGCCCAAAGTGCTTATCATATGGCATCTAAAGGCGCGAAGCACTAAAAAATCACAGGATATACACTTTTTCCATAAACCATTTAACACATAAACATTGCAAAATGTAACCGTAGCATGATTCTTGATGCCTTCACTGATTGTTGGTTAACAACAATATTGTCGTTGCTCAGTCTATCAAACTCGATCTATCCTGAATTGTGTCTTCCACATGGTTTTTGCATTCGTTTTTTGTGGTTTTCGACACACAAATTTTGCCTTCAGTGGCATTGTGGCGCATAGTGATTTTCCCATGATTTTGTAGTTTCAATTAAGGAACTATGATTGTATTCTAATCCATGGTAAATGGATTAGCGGTTTATCAATTCCATGGGATATATAATACTTTAACATTTTCTTGGTTTTATGTTTCTAGGATAAAATATTTATGTATGAAGTCATTGCAAATTTTTTGTTTAATTAGGAATCAGCGACTAATTGTATTTGCAGTAACTTTAAGTTTGATATAGTCTCATCCTCATTATCAGAGGAGATGAGACAGGAAAATATGGAAAGTTGAAACACAGATGCCAACCAGGATAACACTGAGAGGGGGGTTGGATCATTGTTATCAATTTAAAAACTACAAAGGAATACTTAACACCAATAACAACAATCAATCAACATATCAAACTCACAAATCATGACACTAGATATACCACAAAAACCCAACTAGGAAAATCGTCAATTCTTTTATATTATGGTGTAATCAAAGCTACAACTTTAAGTACATCAACTTGTAGGTTACAACCCACTAGAAATATTCAACCCTTTTTCTTGATACAAGCACAAACTTGCTATTTTCTTACGCTCCAACCCGAAGGAAGCTCCAACTCCCTATTTTTTAAGCACCCATTGAAAGAAAGTTCCAACTCCCTATTATGCAAGCACCAACTTGCACAACCCTTTTGATCCTTCTTTCCTACAATTTTCATACTCATTGTATGAAGGATTTCCTTCTTCAAAAATAATTCTTTGTCATGTTCACCAAAATCACCTCTCAATACACCTTTGATTCAAATTCCATACACATTATATTCATTCTCTACTGCTTTATAGACTTCAACGCTGCTAAATTTAGTTTTTACCATTAGTTTAACTTTGGCTTTATTGTCGCTTAGATTGTACAAGCATCGCAACAATAGCTCAGGATGGGGGTTGTCACTCTGATCCCTGCCCACTTCGTTCTAGTTGTATCCCAACAGTGGGCTATGGGGGGTAGTCCCTATGGAAATAAGATGATGAGAGACAAGTCGAAAACCAACTTGCCTGGGAGACACAGTTGAGTGGCCTAGCTACTTCGTTAAATTTAGCAAGATCAATGATTACATTAGATTTAAGTATGAGGCTAGTGCCTTATGGAGTCTCAATTATTACTTATTGTAAATTAATACCAAGTAACCAGATGGACAATCATTGCTTGAATGATTGACTAATTTATATGATATGCAAATCCTAGAAACTAGGTGTAATAGAAGGATCTTGGTTACCTTTAAATTATATGCCTAATCTAGACAAAACCTTCCCTTAACTATTTTGAAGCTAGGCTCCAAGGTAGGTTTTGGGGAGGAGGCCAACAGGAAACAAGCAAAAACTTGATTAATGATACCTTCTGTTAGGATCCTATCACCCGATGCCTCTAGCATTGTAGAGATTGTGGCTCTGACGACTGCAAGATTATCGTGTTAACCACCGAAGAGTTGTTAAACCCCTCAAGCTAGATGAGAAGGGTGGCCCTAGGTTTCTATCAACCAAGTTTATGCTTAGAGGAAAATTATTTTATGCAAGCTAAGCCTAGAATGCTTATGCAATGATAATGAGTGAAATTATTAGTTTTGAGATTTGCTTAATGTTTTAAGTACTTTAAGTTATGATGAATCCTTAACGACAAGAGTACTTATTAATGAATTATGTGCAATTTCACAACCAAAAAAGTGCTAATTTTCTTTGTGCCAACAATAGATCAATACACAATGTATTTAACAAATGACAAAAATGAAAGGAACTTAGAACACTTATCCACTTATCAATTAACCAATGGTTATCAACACAAGATGCCAATCACAATTACTCAAGATATTCCAATGATGATTCTATAACAAGATTACCAATGATCTTATGCCAATGTTATAATGCTAATTGAAAACATATAAGAGAGAGATACTTCAATTTAGATTTCAAATGTCCAATGTAACACAAACCATTAACCAGATTAGAACTTAGATGTGTGAGTGATTTTAGTGCCAAATTAACAAAATTTCAAATCAATCACAAGACAAGCAATTGTTAGAGCCTAACACATAAACCACTATAAACCAAGTAAATGATGAAGAGCTACTTATGATACAATATGGGACAATAGTAAATATCTCACTTCAAAAGAAGGAAATTGCCAAACATATGAATCATAAGATTACCAATGAGTAATCTAATGAATTGCCAATGTATATTAATGAATTCTAGCCCACTTATGTTGAGTTACTAACTATTATATCATATTTGAAACACTTACAATAGCAGTAAGAAAATGTGTAAACAATAAGCTACCGATGCTACAACAAGTGTCAAAATATGTCCAAAACTTCGAGTAAACTTGCCAAACTAAAAAAAATAGATTTTTATGGATTTTAAGATGCCATATTCAGAAAATATCATATCTGATTTCATAGTTCTGCAAAGATATTCCAGCAAGCTAAAAACTAGATTTAGGCTAGTTATGCAATGCCCAAGTGGCCAAAAATTTAGGAAAAATTTACCAAATATTTTTTGAAGTATTTTGGCCAATTAGATGTGTTTTTAGGGTTTTTAGTTCACTGTTATAGATCAAAATTGATAGTTGTAACAAAATAGTGAGGAAATGAGGGTTTAGAGAGCAAACCCTAGGCCAAAGGCCTTGTCGATAAACTTTTCCAAGTTTTCCAAAGTTTTGCAATGAATTTGCCACTTGAAAACACAAAATTTTGAACCAAATTTCTGTAAAACCCACAAAGTGTTCAGTCCCAAATAAAAAATCAGAAGTGGAAAAAGGTCAAATTAGGGTCAAAAGAGGGCAATGCTAGGCCCTATAGGGCTAATGTTGGGCACGGAAAGGCTTAGGAGGCCAAGGAAGAGGGAAATGAGGTGAAAGAAGGCCAAGAAGGCTTAACGCTGGAGGGAGAAGGCCCTCCAAGGGCTAGAAGCTAGGGTTTAGGCTTGAATAAGTGCCAAAGGGGTCAAAGGGAGAGCGAGGCTGGAAAGGAGGATGCAGAGGATGGAGGAGGAAGAGGGAAGAAAATGGCTTGAAAAGCTCATGGCTAGCCCTAAGGGTAGTCATCCAAGGTCTAGGAGAGGGATTGAGGCCTCCTAAGGCCATGGCTAGGCCAAAAATGGACTAAAACCCTCAAGATAGGGATGAAAAGAGGAGGTTGATGCCTCAAAAGAATGATGTTGGCCTTTGGGAGGCCTAAAAAGGTGACGCAGGGTCCTATTAGCCTGATGCGGAGGCTAAGGAGGGGGACATTAGCCTTGGAGGGGCTATATTCGGGCCCAAGAGGGCTGAAAATTGAAATCCCAACTACAAAACAAATTAGTTTCTTTCAAATTAGAAATTTACCACAAATCCTTCAATGGTTGGCTCTACAAAAAATTGGAGACTAGATCTTACCCTCAAGGCCCTAGATATAGCTCTATTCCAAATTTTTCCACTTGATCTCACCTGCAAAATAGATTCACAAATACCCAAAATCCCAATTTATACAAAAAATCTTAAAACCCCAAAACCTCAATTAAAAATAAATAATTTACAAATTTATTATAAAAATCTATTTACAAAATTTACAAATATACAAGGGTTTTAAAAGAAATTTTGAGAAATAAATTTTCATAAAATTTTCTTTGATAAATGGCTAACAATACTTTGGAAAATTAATGTAAGCTACAGTCTTAGCGAAGTTAGATCAACCATAAAAATATTTGAAGTCCAAACAATGTCAGTTTATGCCCATAGTTTGTGAACTTAGAACCCAAGGACTTGGAAACATGCGAACAATATATATTTTCTCAAGAAAAGCTTGTTAGACATATGGCGAATCAGATCACCTAATATAAACCCACAATCTACCAATAGAATGATCTTATCCTCATCTAATAAAAACAAACTTTTTAAAAATATTCAACACAATATAGGAAAGCACATATCCAACACATACCACAAATAATGAACACTGAACATCATTAACTGCACCCCAAAGTATTTATTATGATTCCAAAAACGTTCCCAGTGGGACAATAGTGTTACAAGAGCTTTTCTGCAAAAATTTCTTAGCCAAAAATTAGATGGATTGAAACTTAAATAACTCTCTTTTTATAGATAAATCCTCCAAGTGGAAAAATAACAATTAGTTGGCTTGATTCTTTTCAAAATAATAATGGTCGTTGATAAATCCTTGATAGTCTTTTAATCTTAGCCGTTAAAAATATTTATTTTGAAGAATTTTTGAGTTTCTCATTAAATCATTTTTTATTAATTTTGAGCTACTTTCCTCAAAAATTTGACTTTGACTTAACTACCAAGGTCCAAGGGTTCAATTTTTCTTGTAATTTCCAATATTCTCTTGGTGGGGAACCTCCAAAAATTAATTCCTTTGAGACCCACAAATTTTTCTACTTGGAGAATTTAATTTTGACTCTAATTGATTAAACTTTTGGCTTATGATTTTTAGTTTTTTTGCCAGAACATTTATTTATTTTTTTGTAACTTTAGTACAACTACATCTTTATCGTGTCCAATATATCACTCTGATCGAGGCAGGGAATTGAACCGGTGACTTCACATCAATGAGTGTCTTTACACAACACCCAATCACCATCTATCCAAGACTCCATGGACTTGCCAGAACATTTAATTAATTGACACATGAAAAGATTAATAATTTTTCCACCCTCTAATATTTGAGCCATAGTGTCTAAATATGAAGGGCCATCCACTAAAATATTTTTACATAAGATATTTACAAATTCAGCCCTTAAAGGGAGAATACCAGTTCGGCTTAAACCCTCAAATTACATACCCAATTCTGCGACATAATATGATCTAGTAAACCAAGTGATTTGTAATAAAACAATTTAACCAATTAGTTTAAATTATTTTCAAATCATTTTTACATAAGACTCGACTAAAACATTAAGACTCACCTAAGGCCACTGTGGGAGATTTGGCATAACTCTTCCCTGGAGAATCCAATTTGGATCAAACTCGTGGCATTGGAAAGAGGAAGTATAGGGCTACCGCAAGTCGCAATTTCAGAACTAGATGATCCGAAATTACAGAGATACATCAGATTCAATATCAAGCTCCTACAAAGTGAAAAAAGGTGTGTATAGTTTTTTTTTAATTTTTGCGTAAGCTTGGTTTGAAAAATTAGTTTGAAGGAATTCAAAGGGCATAGTAAAGCATTATTATCAGTAATTGATGCCCTAAGGAAAAAAAATGCAAACACTTAGTAAGCAACCTAAAATCTCTAGCATGACTCGTGAAGAAGAGGAAGAAATGCAACATGATATATCTAAATTACGAGACCAAGTGCAACAAGTGTCACTTGCACAAAAAGTAACAGAATCTAAGATGGATGGTTTAAAGAAAGATGTAGAAGCTAAGATGGATAGTTTTAAAAAATGCGTAGAAGCTAAGATGGATTGTTTAAAGATAGGCATGGAAGATTTGAAGACAGATTTGACAAAGTTTCTACAAGAAATGCTTACTAATGGTGAAAGGGTAATAAAGGAAACTCATGATGAGAACAAAATAAATGTTAATCATGGTTTCATAGACTCTAATGTTGGATCGAAGACCCACCATATTTCAAAAATTGATATGAGGAAGTTTGATGGCAAGGATCCCGCAACATGGATATTACAGATGGAGCAATTTTTCGATCTCAATAATGTGCAAAACACACAAAAGGTACGTATTGCAACTTTATATTTGGAACCAAATCAGTTTGTATGGTATCAATGGCTTTGCTCTCGTAAACAAATTATCACTTGGGCAATTTTTACGGAAGAATTGATAGCACATTATGAGGATACAAAAGCAACACTTTTTTTAGCCAATTGATAAGTCTCAAACAAAAGGGTTCAATAATGGAGCACATTGAGAAGTTCAAAAATTGAACATAAGGGTAAAAAATATTCCAGGGAAACATAAGATTGATGTGTTCATAGGGACTTTAAAGGATAATATCCAACATGATGTTCGCCTTTGGGAACCTGATTCATAGAGAGGGCATTGGGGTTAGCAAGAAAAATGGAAAGCAAAATTATGGAAACCAGGAAGCATACCACTCACAATTATAAAGATGGAAGTGTTGTTGCCCCTAGTCTTCCACAACCTATAAGGTTGACACCACAACAATTGGAAGAAAAAAGAGCAAAAGGGCTTTGTTAGAGTTTGTGATAACAAATACACTAAAGGTCATAAGTGTGCTGAGAAGAAATTATTCTACATAGATTGTGAAGAGGAAGAAGAAAAGGAACAAGAAATGTCAAAAGAAAAAGATATACTTCGAGAACAAAGCCTAGATAAAAAAGAAATGAATCCGACCATATCTTGTAATGTATTGGCTGGAATTACCACTCCTCAAACCATCAAGATAGAAGGACAAATCAAAAAGAAAAAGGCAATAGTGTTGATTGATTCAGGAAGTATCCACAATTTTATTCATTGTAAGATAGCAAAAGAATTGAATTTCTTCCTATATCCAGCACCAGAGTGTCAAGTGAAGGTTGCAAATGGAGGAACGATAAATCGCTCTGGAAAGTACCATAATATCAAGCTATCCATGGAAGAATATGTATTGACTAGCCCAATGCTTTCCATTCCAATGAGAGGTGCTAATGTTGTACTAGGAGTCCAATGGTTACAATCCTTGAGTACATTAGCTTTTAATTTTCAAAACTTTTCATCAAATTTTCTGTGGAAGGAAAGGTAGTTGAATTAAGGGGTATTGTAGGGAAACCGGGAAAGATAATCAGCTCTAAAGGTATGAAAAAGCTTCTCAAAAAGGAACAAAGGTGTAATTGCACAATTATGTTTGCTAGATGTTTCCACATCGAAATCATCTATTTCTCCAGATCTCCAAAAAGTCTTGGACAATCATTCCAAGGTATTTGAGACTCCCAAAGGTCTCCCACCTACTCGTGATCATGATCATGCTATTCATATGATTCCAGGAAGTGTTCCTCCAAACATAAGGTTGTACAAATATCCCTATGCCCAAAAGAGTGAAATTGAACGTATGGTTGCAAAAATGCTAGAGGCTGGTATAATTCAACCTAGTCAAAGTTCTTTCTCTGCTCCAGTAGTATTGGTGCACAAGAAGGATGGATCATGGCGCATGTGTCCGGATTATAGGGAGCTCAACAAGCTCACTATTAAACATAAGTTTCCCATTCTTGTCATTGATGAATCACTGGATGAATTGCATGGATCAATTTACTTCACCAAGTTGGATCTTCGTTCAGGATATCATCAAATCAGAATGAAGACTGAAGACACTCCGAAAACAACATTTAGAACTCAAGGGTCATTATGAATTTTTGGTCATGCCTTTTGGCCTTACCAATGCACCTTCAACATTTCAAGGTTTGATGAATTCCATTTTCAAACCATTCCTTAGAAAATTTGTGTTAGTATTTTTTGATGATATACTAATCTACAACAAGTCTTGGAAGGATCATGTTGAAATGGTGACAGGGTGCTACAACTATTGGAGGAGAAACAATTATATGCAAAAGATCCAAATGTTTCTTTGGAGTACAAGAGGTGGAATATCTGGGTCATATTGTATCTCATGAAGGAGTTAAGGTAGACCCTAGCAAAATTAAAGCCATTAAGGAATGGAAAATCCCCACATGCATAAAGCATCTACGAGGATTTCTCGGGTTGACAGGGTATTATCGCAAGTTTGTTAAGAATTATGGGAGAATAGCAGTGCCTCTAACGACATTATTGAAGAAAGATGCATTTTCATGGACTCCGGAAGCAACAAAGGCCTTCGAACATCTTAAAGAGGCAATGTGCCAAGCACCAGTCTTAGCTACACCGGAATTCACAAAAACATTTATTGTGGAATGTGATGCTTCAAATGGAATTGGTGCCATTCTAATGCAGGATGGAAGACCCATTGCTTTTGAAAGTCATCCAATCAAGGGAAAGTTTTTACACAAAGCTATTTATGACACGGAAATGTTGGCAATACTCCATGCACTTAAGAAATGGCGACCCTACCTAATGGGAAGACACTTCAAGGTAAAAACGGATCATGACAGCCCTAAATACTTTTTAGAACAAAGATTATGCTCTGAAGATCAACAAAAGTGGGTCACAAAGATGTTGGGTTATGACTTTGAAATCATCTACAAAAAAGGGAAGCAAAATGTGGTGGTAGATGCACTCTCTAGAAAGGATGAGGATGTGGAAGCATTGTTGTGCGCCATTTCTATTATCCAATCAGATTGGATAAACGAAGCAAGGGAGGAATGGAAGAATGACGAAGAAGTGTGGGCACTTATTCAAAAATTACAACAAGATTCCAGTACGTTGGATACATTTAGCTGGCAAAATGATTCGTTATGGTACAAAGATAGCTTATACCTCTGTAAGAATTCCCAGCTAAAACAAAAGATTCTTATGCAATTGCACACTTCTCCCTTAGGAGGGAACTCAGGATTTTTAAAAACTTACCACAGGGTTAAGAAGGAATTTTTTTGGGATGGCCTTAAATCAAATATTCAAAAGTTTGTGGCGGAATGTTGGTTTGCCAACAAAATAAAGTTGAAAACATTAAGACACCGGGTCTATTACAACCTTTATCCATTCCAAGCCAACGTTGGGAGGAGGTTTCAATGGATTTTATCACAGGTTTACCCAAGTCTGAGGGAAAGAGTGTCATCATGGTGGTAGTTGACAGACTTACCAAGTATGCACACTTTGTGCATTATCACATCCATTTAAAGCCAGTACAGTTTCTACTGCATTTATGGAAACAATTCAAAAGCTACATGGAAACCAAAGATTATTGTAAGTGACAGAGATCCCATTTTCACTGGAAATTTTTGGACAAAATTATTTTCTTGTCTTGGTACTCAGTTAGCTCATAGCTCATCTTATCATCCTCAATCTGATGGGGCAAATTGAGAATAGTAAAAAAATGTTTTGGTAGGATACTTCGTTGCTTTGTTCTGATAAACAGAACACAATGGGTCAAAATGGTTGCCTCTGGCTAAATGGTGGTATAACACTTCCTTCCATACAACAACAAAAATGACCCCATTTATGGCACTTTATGGGTATTAGCCACCATCCATCACATCATATTTAAGAGAAAAATTCTAAGGTTCAAGCAGTGGAACATCACATCGAACATCAACAACAAGTCCTCCAACTCTTAAAGGATAACCTCGTGTTGGCACAAAATAGAATGAAACAACAGGCAGATCAACATCGCAGTGAACGAAGTTTTGATGTAGGTGATTGGGTATTCCTACGGCTACAGCCATATAAGCAAATGTCCCTAAAGCAAGCTAAGAAGGATAATAAATTATCACCAAAGTATTATGGTCCGTACAAGGTGTTGGAAAAGATTGGTACTATGGCATACAAATTGGAGCTTCCTGCAGCTTCTCGATTGCACCCAGTTTTCCATGTTTCATGTTTAAAGAAGG
>APFE030852669.1:3915-22667 GCA_000404065.3 Pinus taeda
TTTATTAAACCTATTATAATGAGAGCCATGTGGTGGAAATGTGCAAAAAAGCAGTGATATTGTCACCACATGACTCTTGTTTATTATATGTTGTCTTTTTTCTTCCATTTGTTTTCACAAGTTATCAATAGTTTGAGCTTTTTAGCATGTAACTTAGTTGGCATGATTGTGCCTAAGCTTTTCTTGAAGGTTGAATACTAAGTTTTTAAGGTGTTCTTTTTTATGGTGACGTTTTAATTGTTTTGTTTATACAGGTCATCTAGCCACATAATGGCCATTATTGCCCAACTAAAGAAAACTTGTTCAAGTTTCTTGCTTTTATGGGGAGAAATGACATTGACGTCGCTAATGTTGAGGTATATGTCGTATAAAAATTTGATAGTCTACTTATTTTATATTCTATTATTCATCATCTTTCATATCTTATACTCTACATTGTATCTTCTTTCATTTTTAGAAGAGGAACTCACTATTGATGGTAAGAAGAAGGAATTTGAGAGGAGAAAAATAATACTGAAGCGACAAATGCAGAAAGAAAGAGAAGAGAACTGGTCTAGTGATACCCCTGAAGCCAATATCTTGCATGAGACACACACATACAGACTAATGGTCAAGTCTTTAGATTTGGTGAATTCACTTGCAATGCCTTGGAAACACAATGATAATGTTCGGAAGTGATGAAACGATATTTCATGTGTAAATTGTAGTCCAACCAATATTAAGTTGGAAATTGATATTGTAATACTTGACATTTCATATAATATAATTTGTGGTTGAAATTGTTTATTGTTTTACTTGATATTATTTAGTATTGTAATTAACATATGTAACTTTGCATTTTCATATCAGATGAATGTGCACATTGTATGCCATTTTTTTAATTTAATAGAAAATTACTAATTAATTTATTTTGATTAATAATGAACACATAAAATAGAACTAAAACTACTAAATTAGTAGTTTATATTGATTAATGATGAACACAAATAAAATGAATATATAGCGGCTAAATTAGTTGTTTATAATGATTATTAATGAAAGTAAATGTAATAAATATAAATTACTAAATCGGTCATTTATGTAATGAATATGAAACTACCAAGAAAAGATAAATGACTACTGTAAATGATAAATTTTTTATTACAAATGATGACTAAATTTTGCATACATATGAGTATTAATAGCATATTTATAGTATCTTATAACACAACCGAAATTTAGTCATATTTTTTTGGTCATTAATTGGTTTCAAACAATGACTAAAATTTTCATATATGTGACCATTAGTAGCTAATTTACAGTATATTATAACGCAACCAATATTTTGGTCATTAATTTATTTTCTTGGGTGATCATGTAGTAGTATATTTTGTTGTGTATTTAGTCATTAATTGTGACAATTAATGACTAAATCAATGATAAAAATAATGACTAAATATACTACTAGATGATAAAATTGAGAAGACCAATTAATGACTAAGCTAAATATGACTAAAATTTGGTCACATTATAAGACACTGTAAATTAGCCACTATTGGTCATCGACTGAAAAATGGTCATTTATATACAAATTTTAGTTGTTTGTTTAGTAATTAATTAGCCATTTTGTACTAGTGTCAGTATCAAAATGAAAAATCAATTCAACAAAATGATAAGGAAAATAAAAAACAAAGGAAAGAATACTAATAGACATTGTAAAATTTGTAATCATGATGACCACTTAGGATCCAAATGCTTTAAAAAGATGGAAGCCTTGGAAGTAGCAATGAAGAAGCATAACTTCCATTTGGATTACTCTTCAACTTCAACTTCATCTTCAGGAATAACACTTTATGCGTGTTGTTTTCAAGCATCTTGGTTTGGTTATGCACTAAATGTATCTTCTTCTTCTCATTTTCATGAGTGACTCATGGATTCTAGAGCTTCTTATCACATGGAAAAAAAAAGCCATGTTTTCTTCTTTAAATTATTGTAACACCAAAAATATATATGTTGGTGATGACAGATCTCTTAGTGTTGTAGGGACTGGAACTATTCATCTAGACAATGGTCAATTTAATGATGTATTATGTGTTCCTACCTTATCCTACAACCTTCTATCTGTATATTAGATAACTCATTCGGGTGAAGGTAAAATCGTTGAATTTTCACCTCATGATGTTGTAATTAAGGACCTAAGAGATCATAGACAAATTTTAGCTACTGGCATTGTTGATGATTCTATAAGTTTGTATAAGTTTAACAACTTTAGGTCATCAACTCTTCCTTGGGTATTTGTTGCTCATAATGATGAAGTGAGCAAACTTTGGCATGAGCGATTTGGTCACGTAAACTATCGTTCCCTTCAAAATCTAGGTAAGGAAAATATGGTGATAGGTCTTCCTATGGTATCTTGTAGAGATGGTGTTTGTTCTAGATGTGTACTCAGAAAACATCATCAAGATAATTTTAAAAAGCGTGCCTCTTGGCATGCCTCAGTCCCTTTACAGCTTGTGTACAATGATTTATGTGGTCCACTTCTAGTTGTTTCATTCTCTGGCTACAAGTATTTCTTAACTTTCATTGATAATTTCTCCAGACGCACTTGGGCATACTTCTTAAAACTCAAGAGTGAAGTCTTTAACATGTTCCTGGCCTTTAAGGCCTTTGTTGATAAACAATATGGACATCAAATTCTTAAGCTAAGATATGATAATGGCAGAGAATATGTTAACAAAAAATTCATCAACTTTTGCAGTGAGCATGGAATTCAATTGCAACATATTGTTCCATATACTCCACAACAAAATGGTGTAGTTGAAAGGAAGAATCGCACCTTAAAGGAAATGGCTAATTGTATGCTTCAATCTAAAGGGCTTCATCTTAATTTTTGGGCAGAAGTAATTAAATGTGCAAATTACATAGTAAATTGCACTCCTACTAAGGTTTTAAAGAATATCACTCCAAAAGAAGCATGGAGCTCAATTAAACGAGATGTAAGTCACTTTTGTGTTTTTGGAAGTAAAGCATGGGCATTCCCGATGAGAAACATAAAGCCTTGGAACCTAAGAGTGAAAATGTATTTTTGTTGGATATTTTGAAGATGTCAAAGGATAGAGACTTCTTCCACCTAAATCCAAAATTGTTATCATTAGAAGAGATGTAAAGTTTGCTGAAAATATATCGGCCTACAAGCCTATTTCAGAGGATGTTCCACCTCTCTCTATCCCTTCTACTTCTGAAAATATTTCTTCTTCAGATGATGATAGCTAGGATGACAATCCTCCCCCACCTTCTCGAGATCCTCCTTCAACTCCTCAACTTCCAAAATGGGTCCATGCTACTCAAGATGCAGCAAGTGCTCTTACAGGTGATCCTACAGATCATTGACATACACGTTCTTAGTTCGATAGAGCCTCTTATTTACTGGCTCAAGTTTCAACGAATTATGATCCTGACACCTTTTCAAAAGCTTTAGTCCATCCAGATTGGGACGCAACTATGAATGAAGAATATCATTCATTATTGGCAAATGATACATGGGATATTGTTCCTCTTCCAAAGGGACAAAAACTTGTTAGATACAAATGGTTTTACAGAACCAAGTTTGGCCTAGATGGAAAAGTTGATAAACATAAAATCTCATCTTGTTGATAAGGTTTTTTCACAAGTTGAAGGCATTGACTATACTGAAACCTTCTCCCATGTTTCCAAAATGAACTCTATCTACCTTGTTCTTTCCCTTATTGCCTCTTTCAAATGGGAAGTTCGTCAGATGGATGTTAAATCTGCCTTCTTGCATGGGGACTTGCATGAAGAAATCTATATGGAACAACCTCCTAGATTTATATGAATAGACTCCAGCTTTGTATGTCGACTTAAGAAATCCCTTTATGGTCTCAATCAAGCCCCTCGGGCTTAGTATGCCAAAATGGATATCTTTCTTTTAGATATTGGATTTTATAGGTGTCATTCTAACAATACTATCTACACCAAGAAAGTGGGTAAGTCTCTTATCATTCTCGTTCTTTATGTTGATGATATTATCCTTACTGGTAGTGATCCCAACCTTATAAACCATGTGAAGTCTAGCCTTAAAAAGTAGTTTGAAATGACAAGCTTAGGACACTTGCATTATTTTCTTGGTCTTCAAGTCTTGCAATCCAAGGAAGGTATTTCCCTTTCCCAGTCCAAGTATGCCTGTGATCTTCTACGCCACTTTCACATGGAAGATTGTAAGCCAGCCCATTCTCCATTTCAGTCTTGAGCCAAACTTTCAGTCACTTGTACTTCCCCTGAAGTTGATGCTACCTTATACCATCAGCTTGTAGGAAAAATTTTGTATCTGACCCATACCCGTCCTGACCTTTCCTTTGTTTTTGGCCTTATTGCTCAGTTTATGCAAAACCCACATGAAAGTAATTGGAAAGAAGCTAAATGAATACTTTGTTATTTTCGAAGTGTAGTTCAGTTTGGGATTCATTATAGTGCAGAAGAATCTCCTCTATTGGTTGGCTTCACTGATTCCGATTGGGCTGGTGACCCTGATGATCAAAACTCTACTGCAGGTTATGTCTTCACTCTTGGTTTTGGACCTATTACATGGGCTTGCAAGAAACAAAGTCTCATTTCTCTTTCTTCAGCAAAAGCATATTATCGTTGTGTTGTATAAGCTAGTAAGGAATCCCTGTGGCTTCATCAGATCCTATCAGAGTTTGGATTTCAGCAGCAGCATCCAACTACACTTTAATGTGATAATCAAAGTGTCATTAAACTATGCACAGATCCATTCCAACATCAGCACATCAAACACATTGAACTACACATGCACTTCATCAGAAAGTTCATTCATGGCCATGTTCTTGAAGTGAAAGATTATTCAATCGATTATCAAGTTGCAAACATCTTTATAAATACTCTCACAGAGGCAAAGTTTACTAAAATTTAACTTATGGTTGGAGTTTAGGAAGTTGTCACTAAGACGGGATATGCTCTAATGCCTCCTTCCTTCTCCTATTCTGTCATATTTGTACATCCTTCAATCCTATCCCAAGTTGTTCTTAAGGGGGGATGTTAGGATATTCTGACACATAGGAAATAGTTAAGTTAGGTAAGATGTGTTTCTTTAGTATGCACTTTTTGTAACTTACAATCTGATGGTCTTGATATGTTCTAGACATGAAGTGATCTGACGATCATGATATGTTCTAGACATGAAGTGATCTGACATTTCATTCTCTCCTCGGTATTACCGACAGTTGATCTGTGGCTTAACACTCGATTGATCCATGATCTCTATTTAAAGAGCATGGAGGGTCATTTGTGAGGTGATCATTCATGAGCGAAGCTTACGTAAATTTTATTTCTTTTACATTAATAAATTTCCTTATGTTGTCGTGTTGGCTCAGGTCGTGGACTGTTTCCCTCTTGGAGGGTTTTAACCATGTCAAGAATACTGGCATATTGATCTGTGATATATTTGTGAGCGTTGTCCTTTCGTGTTCTATCTGAGGAACTTACCCTATAAATCCATACAACCTCATGCATGTACTTAGTCTTCTACTTTGGTGTGTTCAATCTTATCCAACTAGTAGAAATGGAGACGGGGAAAATCTAAATGAGAAAACCTAAATCAAAGATATTTTCATGCTTCTCTGAAGGAACAACCTCTCCTGGTCTCAATAAGTCAGGATCCCTCTTCTACCCCAAAAATAAATAAGTGCCTATGCATAGTTCTCTTTAAAAAATAACAAAGGTGAAATAAGAGAAAGGCTCCCTATGCAGAGAGGTGAAGCATGCAACTCCACCGAGGTATTGTCTATGCTCACTAGAAGTGGAGCAATGCTTATGTTCCTGCATGAATCTGATGGGGTAATGTCCAGGCCTGCTAGCAACGGAGTAACACCAGAGATGAAAAACTATACTATGGAAATCTTAAGCTCGTGAGCCAAACTACCCTTCCCAATTTGAAACACTATGATCTAGATGAATATTATGTTGTTTTCAACTCAATTGGTACAAGGTGAACCATTTCTATCCATGGGGTAAGTGAGGAAGCCAAATTAATCTACATGATGAATCAATACTCCTCGAAGGACCAAGGCCCTGCCCTAGAAAACAAACCAAAACAAGAGAAGTTGGTATTCAACCAATGTGTCACCAAGTGTTGTAGAGGCTACAACATCCTCCAAAATTTTGGCTTGCACTCAAATTTCGAAGCCTTCCTTGG
Organism: Pinus taeda; assembly: GCA_000404065.3. Lineage (NCBI taxonomy): Eukaryota > Viridiplantae > Streptophyta > Pinopsida > Pinales > Pinaceae > Pinus > Pinus taeda. The sequence continues at coordinate 10,124 of APFE030852669.1, forward strand.
TTTCTCCTTTGATGGTTGCAAACACTCGAGCTCATTCCTTGAGCTCCCTTAGAGTCTTTTCACCTTTTTCTTACTTAGCCAACTGTGGTCTTTTGGTATGTTGACTGCTTTTTCATGCTTGTGATCTTGTTCTGGTGATTTCAAAGGTTTGTCTTTATGTGTTTGGTGTGTCTTAGCTTTGTGAACACCCGTCGCACTCACACACAAAGTTGTAAGCACTCTCGCGCAAGTGTCGTCACAGTCGTCCAAAGGTCTATCCCAAGTGTCGCACTTGTTACGTAAATTTTATTTCTTTTACATTAATAAATTTCCTAAAGTTGTCATGTTGGCTCAGGCCGTGGACTGTTTTCCTCTTTGAGGGTTTTAACCACATCAAGAATACTGGCATATTTATCTTTGATATATTTGTGAGTGGTGTCCTTTTGTGTTCTATCTAAGGAACTTACCCTATAAATTCATACAACCTCATGCATGTACTTAGTCTTCTACTTTGGTGTGTTCAATCTTATCCAACTAGTAGAAATGGAGACGGGGAAAATCTAAATGAGAAAACCTAAATCAGAGATCTTTACATGCTTCTCTGAAGGAGCAACCTCTCCTGGTATCAATAAGTCAGGATCCCTCTTCTACCCCAAAAATAAACAAGTGCCTATGCATAGTTCTCTTTAAAAAATAACAAAGGTGAAATAAGAGGAAGGCTCCCTATGCAGAGAAGTGAAGCATGCAACTCCACCGAGGTATTGTCTATGCTTGCTAGCAGTGGAGCAATGCTTGTGTTCCTGCATGACTCCGATGGGGTAATGTCCAGGCATGCTAGCAATAGAGCAACACCAGAGATGAAAAACTATATTATGGAAATCTTAAGCTCGTGAGCCAAACTACACTTCCCAATTTGAAACATTGTGATCTAGATGAATCTTATGTTGTTTTCAACTCAATTGGTACAAGGTGAACCATGTCTATCCATGGGGTAAGTGAGGAAGCCGAAGTAATCTACATGATGAATCAATACTCCTCGAAGGACCAAGGCCCTACCCTAGAAAACAAACCAAAACAAGAGAAGTTGGTATTCAACCAATGTGTCACCAAGTGTTGTAGCGACTACAACATCCTCCAAAATTTTGGCTTGCACTCAAATTTCGGAGCCTTCCTTGGTTTCTCCTTTGATGGTTGCAAACACTCGAGCTCATTCCTTGAGCTCCCTTAGAGTCTTTTCACCTTTTTCTTACTTAGCCAACTGTGGTCTTTTGGTATGTTGACTGCTTTGTCATGTTTGCGATCTTGTTCTGGTGATTTCAAAGGTTTGTCTTTGTGTGTTTGGGGTGTCTTAGCTTTGCGAACACCCGTCGCACTCACACACAAAGTTGTAAGCATTGTCACGCAAGTGTCGTCACGGTCGTCCAAAGGTCTATCCCAAGTGTCGCACTTGTTGTGTTCAACACCAGACAAACCCAAATAGGGTCATGCTTTTTCGGTGGTCAATGTCATCATGTTGTCCAAGTATGCTAAGTGTGTGATCACAATGTCGAGTCCTCACAAGTTCACTTGTCTCTCACACTTATCCATTTTCCTGAAAATCTCCCAATAGAACAACCCCACTTCACTAGACCCCAACTGAGTTGTACTGTGCAGTCTCAACCCTCAGTGGTGCTTCTCTACCGCCTGGAATTGCACAATGCTTGAGGTTGTCCTTCAGGTCAATTTCACTGCGCAATCCCAAAGATAAGTGGAATGTCTTCCTTCCCAGAACTGTGCATAAAATGTCTCATTGTCTATCTAAATTGCACACTTTGCAAAAACAGTTATCAAGCCTCCCTCCTACTTGCTAGAACCTTGCATTGTGCAGAGACCTGAGGCTCCATTTCTCCCAAAAATTGCTCAGAGATGTCCTCCTAGCGACTTCCCTCACCTGGGACTCATCGCTCTCAAAAATAGTGCAGAGTTGTTCTCAGGTCCCTTTGTTGTCCGGCCTTGTCTTCCCTATGGAAACTAGGTAGAGGTGTCCCTCAAGGTCCCATCTTGCAATTTCCACTGGTGTCATTTACTGTGAAATTATGCCTCCCAGTGGCCTTTATGTAGTTTTCCCTAATAGTGAACACTGTGCCTTAGAGTTCCTTGTCTAAGCCTGAGTTGCACTCTGCGTAGTCTCCGTGAATAGTCCACCTCCCTTTCACCTAGAACTATGCATTACATAGTTGTTGGGCCCTATTCCTAGCCTGTCATATGTCTTAGGATCGGTACATGGAAAACAATGCATCATGCTAGACTAGGATATTTTGTATTTGAAGTTGTCCCATAATGAATGAATTGTAGGTACAAGTACACTGATAGATCATGGCGAGATGATGAATGGGATGAAGAAGGAGTGGACATGCTAGAAGCCTTACTTGCAGCTAGACGGATGAACAAAGTGTATCAAGCAGCAAGTGAAAGGAACACATGCATGGAACCATCTTACAAGACCAAGGCCATTGAAGACCTCGCAGCACTAAGCCATGCAGAGGAGAAGACAAAGCACACCTGAGAGTACATCCATCACTTAGCAGAGTAGCAGCTTGACATGGACACCATAGCTAGCCAATACATGTCAGCAGTGTCGTGTCAAGTTGTGTCATGAGTTTTCAAGACCACATCACCACCATGGGCCATATATGTTGTAACTGAATGTAATGTAAAGTGAAATTCCAATGGACGCACAGAAGAAGTTGAAGGCTCATGTCAGTTGAAAAGTCATAGGAATTTGAACGGTCATGAGGGTAGTCCAAAAGTCACAAGGGTCAAGCATCACCCTTGGCTATATATACCCCTCCCATTATATGAGCAAGGAATTTTCACCTTGGCTCCTCCCACATAGCCTTGAGAGTAGAGAGTCAGTTCTTTGAGGAGCGAGTAGTGGATCCAACATCCCACTACTGGGACTAGTGATGTATGTTGCACAGATGTGTCTTGGGACTCTTGCTTAATTCATAAGCTTGTTAAGACCAACACAATTTCATGCATGTTTTGTAGATGTTTGTAAGACTATTATCTCAGAATTTGTAATGCATGTTTTTTTCAAAGTTACTAAGATAGTTGAACTACTTCAGTTGTTTTAGTACTTACATTGTTGGGAATATGTTGTACTAGTTATCACCGTTGTCTCATCCCTGTGGACTACTCCACAGGGCACTAGATAGACCACCTTTTTGTATTGGTTATCACCGCTATCACATCCTTGTGGACTACTCTGTGGGATACTCGACATACCATCTTTGTTTTCTGGTTATAACAACCGTCACATCTATGTGGACTACTAATTCCCTAGGTGGTATATGTGTTGTCCCCTTCACTTCGGTTTTAATGATTTTCGCATCCTCTATGGACTATTCCACTAGATGTTGGACAAACCTTTCTAGTTCACATGTGTCTCTTCCTGGGTGGTACTATTACCTCTCACTTAGAGTCTCACTTTACTCTCTCCCTTTGCAATAAGAGAACCAAGACATGAGTTATGTTACATACTCACCAGGCATACTCACCTCACTTTTTGAAGACACCAGCATAACACTCTCATGTGTTAAACAACAAGAGCTAAGGCAAATATCTAAGTAAATGGCAACCGGTCCATCGTACTGGATGGAACTCCTACACCAAATGGTGTGAGGTATAATTGGAACTTCATGCCGAGGAGATCCCCTGAATGTTGGTAGGTCCAACATTGTTAACAATTCCCTTGGTTTTTTTTTTATTGGTTCATCCATGAGATCCCACATTCATGCTTGGAATATGGCATGGGGGTGACTGGCTAAAAGAAAATTTTGGTTCAGCCATATCTAGAGTCGGGTGGTACATGGAAGTCCTGAACCTAGTAAGATTTTCCTATGTTTAATAAAAGTTAAGTTCTCTTTCTTTTGTACTTATTAATATGTGGATTTAATAGTTGTTATCTCACTGTTATTTTCATGGTTTAATTTTGGTTAAAGCATGGTTATATGACTGGTTATTATCATGGTTATTTCAGGTATTTATTTGTAACTGAAAGGATAATGGATGCAAGACCTAATTGATGTCAAAATAGTTAAGGGAAGAGGTTGGTGATCCTTCTTGTTAAGTATCGTATGATATATCAGTCATTGATGCTTTATCTTGTATTCATTTCCTGTTGATTTCATTGATTCCAAGTGTTTGACAAAATGTCATTCCCGGTTGGGTATGGTCAGGCCTAGCACTGGAGTTACTTTTTGGTTTATTAGTTTTGTCATCATGTGTTTAATGGATTTCGGAAGTTACAACAAGTTCTAGGAAACTGTCGGAATTCTAGGCTTGAAAAGTGCCTTAAATCTCATGGACTTTATCACAGTTTGCTGGAATAGTCCCTAGACGTAGGTATGCAAACTTGTGGGAGCATCCAGATCTCTCTGGATGTTGGCATGCCCATAGGAGGGGAGTGTCCAAATCTCTCTGGACATTGGCATGCCCATAGGAGGGGAGTGTCCAGATCTCTCTGGACGCTGGAATGCCCATAGGAGGGGAACGTCCAGAGGTTTAATAGCTTAAAAACATAGTGGGACCCAGGGGCATGAGACCCGAATGGCTGGGATGGCTCCTGGGAGCATTTTTGTTGATGTGGAAGGTATGTTTGATGTGTTTCCGTTGATTCCACTTCTTTATCGTCACCTAGGAGGTTGAATCATATCATAATAGTCTCTCGTCACATGTTTACCGCGGTTGGTTTATTACTTGGGTAGATGTGGGAGGAGGTGTTACATTTGGGTCATATTGTATCTCATGAGGGTGATAAGGTATATCCTAAAAAAATTAAATCCATTAAGGAATGGAAAATCCCCACAACCATAAAGCATATTCGAAGATTTCTCAGGTTGACAAGGTATTATCGCAAGTTTGTTAATAATTATGGGAAAATAGCGGCACCTCTAACATCATTACTGAAGAAAGATGCATTTTCTTGGACTTCAGAAGCAGTGAAGGCCTTTGAACATCTTCTTAAAGAGGTAATGTGCCAAGCACCTGTCTTAGTTATGCCAGACTTCACAAAAAAATTATTGTGGAATGTGATGCTTCAGGAAATGGAGTTGGTGTTGTTTTAATGCAAGAAGGAAGACACATTTCTTTTGAAAGTCGTCTAATCAAAGGAAAGTATTTACACAAACCTATTTATGAGAAGGAAATGTTGGCAATACTACATGCACTAAAGCAATGGCAACCTTACCTAATGGGAAGACACATTAAGGTAAAAACATATCATGATAGCCTTAAATACTTTTTGGAACAAATATTATCTTCAGAAGAGCAGTAAAAATGGGCGACAAAGATGTTGGGTTATGACTTTGAAATCATATACAAAAAATGGAACCAAAATGTTGTTGCAGATGCACTCTCAAGAAAGGATGAGGATGTTGAAGCATTGCTTTGTGAAATTTCTATTATCCAACCTGAGTGGATAACCGAAGCAAGGGATGAATAGAAGAATGATGAAGAGGTGTGGTCACTCATTCAAAAGTTGTAGCAAGATCCTAGTACATCTGATACATTTAGCTGGAAAAATGATTCATTATGGTACAAAGATCACTTATATATTTGTAAGAATTCCCAACTCAAACAAAATATTCTTTTGGAATTGTACACCTCTCCCTTAGGTGGGCACTCAGGAATTTTTTTAAATTATCATAGGGTCAAGAAGGAATTTTTTTGGGATGGTCTTAAATATGATATTCAGAAGTTTGTGGCAGAATGTTTGGTTTGCCAACAAAAATAAAGTTGAGACAATTAAGACCCCAGGTTTGTTACAACCTTTATCCATTCCAAGTCAACATTGGGAGGAGGCCTCAATGGATTTTATCACAGGTTTACCCAAGTGTCATCGCGGCGGTAGTTGATAGACTTACCAAGTATGTGCACTTTTCTACATTATCTCATCCTTTTAAAGCTATTACAATTGCTACTGCATTTATGGAAACAATTCAAAAGCTTCATGGAAATCCAAAAATTATAGTAAGTGACAGAGATCCCATTTTCACTGGAATTTTTTGGTTGGAATTATTTTCTTGTCTTGAAACTCAATTAGCTCATAGTTCATCTTATCATCGTCAATGTGACGGGAAAATTGAATAGTGAACAAATGTTTGGAAGGATATCTTCGTTGCTTTGTATCGGATCAACAAATATAATGGGTCAAGTGGTTACCTCTAGCTGAATGGTGGCACAACACTTCCTTCCATACTGCAACAAAAATGACCCCATGTATGGCACTTTATGGATATCATCCACCATCCATCACATCATCTTTAAGAGAAAATTCTAAGGTTCAAGCAGTGGAATATCACATCGATCATTAACAACAAGTTCTCAAACTCTTAAAGGATAACCTCACTCTGTTGCAAAATGAAATGAAATAACAGCTAGATTATCATCATAGTGAACGAAGTTTTGATGTAGGTGACTGGGTATTTTTATGACTACAACCATACAAACAAATGCCTCTCAAGCAAGCTAACAAGGATGATAAATTATCACCCAAGTGCTACGGTCCTTACAAGGTGTTGCAAAAGATTGGTATTATGGCATACAAATTAGAGTTGCCTGCATCTTCCCGAGTACACCCAGTTTTCCATGTTTCATGCTTAAAGAAGGTTATCGGTGACAAGATTCAAGTTCAGACAGTGTTGCTAGAACTTGAAAAAGAAGGAAAAATCATATTTGATCTTGAAGCAGTCACAGAAACAAGAACCCAACAGCTACGTAATCGATCAATTTCATAGTATCTCATTAAGTGGAAGAACTTACCGTTGAAGGTTCCACATGGGAGGATAAGAATTTTATATAGAAGCATCCAAAACTACTCATGCATTGAGAACAACACTTTTTTGAAAGAGAGGGGCATGTTAGGTCCCTATAATACTAGTGTATCCCCCTTATTGTTATTGTTGTGCCCATATAGTCCCCATATTGTTATTGGTGTGTCACATAGAAGCCCACTATTGTTATTGTTGTGCCCTTACATTATTATTGTTATGTAGCCATTGATTAATTTGTGACCTCTTAGACTCATATTTATACAAAGGAGGTCTTGTCATTTGTATCATCCAAGGATTGTTCATTTATGTAATGTAAAGGAGGTTTCCCCCTCGAAGATGATAATGTTTAACTCGTTGATCTATCTTTTATCTAAGTTGGTTGCATAACAGTGACAAGAGTGTTTATGATTGAAACTAGGGCCAAATTTATTGAAATGGTTATTTAACTATTAAATCCAATCAAACCATATTATTATGAAATGGTTCTTTAAACTTGTTAAATAGTTTGACTATAGTGAATTGATAATAAGTTAGCTATACCACTAACTTATAACCTAGTATGAGTTACTTTGAAGTATATCCCAGAGCTCACAAGCCACATATACCAATAACCTATAACTTAGAAAGAGCTACCTACCATAATTACCAATTTCAAATTCAAATTCAAATTTCGAATTGATATGAAAAAAAATAGATTGTGTAAAATCCCATACAAAAAAATCCAGAATACATATCTTACAAATACTTAAACATGTTATTTTTTCAAAAAATTAAAAATTTAAATAAACAATCATTACATTCAAGACTTAAATATGAAATTTATCATTTCTCTCAAATGCAAACTTACCATTCTCTACCATATTTTAGTATGAAATTGAATATTCAAATTTACTTAACATACCAACTATACCATTAACACTCCAAATTTTGGAACTTACAATTTGTTGTTTTCTAAATAGAATTTAAACAGAGAAATTTACTTACCATATTAATGACAACTGTAAATTTTTAATATATGATTTACTTATTTCTATACAAAATTTAACATGCAAATTTACTTACCGTACAATTTATAATTACAAATTTACCATACCATTTGCAACTCCAAAATTTTTAACATAAATTGTTGTTTTGTAACTTTTTTTTTCAATATTTTAATTACATTTTTTTTAATACAAAATATTTAGTTTATAGAAATATTCTACCAAATAAGAATTCAAAAAAAAATTAAAAGCAATATAACCGAAATTAGTAATGATGTTGCTTACTATTCCATTTTATCACAACCAATTAAACATATCTCTTGGAATTAAACTCTATTTCAAAAACTAATAGTACTCCCAACTAGGTAAACTGATCCCAACCCAAAACAAACTCACTAAACTAACAAACAATGTACTAACAAATAATGTGACACATAATCAATAGTATACCATTGATAAGTTGTACATGGCCTTAACATGGTTTAGCAAATTCGTTGTGGGGCACCTTGCACAGTTAAACCGGTTTCGTTATTTTTAAATAATTAAAATTAAGTAATGCACTTACAGTTAATATGAATGAAAAATAGTTGTACAGTTACTCAGGGATGGAGGACAATTCTTGACCGTTAATGAGTGTGGTGTTGTTTCATTTATATTTCTGGCCTTCTCTTCTCCCTTTTCCGTTGCCGCTCCTCCTCCCTCTCATCGCTGTCTTTTTTCTTCCTATGCAACTTTCTTGGAGAGAGGAAGGCGGCTACGCTCGCCCAGGGAAAAGATGCCTGAATCTGAATCATTGTCGGAAACCGGGAAGACACTCTACAGAATCCGTATCACTTTGATGCAAATGCTCAAGGACCGCGGTTACGATGTTCACGACACTGAAATTAATATGACAAAACAGCAATTCATTTATAAATTCGGCGAGGATCCCAGCCGAGACAATCTCTCCTTCGGCAAATACAAGCACGAAAATCCCGACGATCAAGTAAGTCAAATAATTTCTGAATATTATGTTTTGCGCAAAAGGTCAGCAGTTCGAATCCGGGGAAGACGAAAAGGTCACTGGCTCGATTCCCGGGAAGACGGAAAAGGTCACTGGTTCGAATTCGGGGAAGATTTACATAGTATTTATTGATTAGGTCACTCAAATCCCGGGAAGATTTTCACAGTATTTATTGATTAGGTTACTGGTTCGAATCCCGGGAAGATTTTCACAGTATTTGATTTCCACAGTATTTATTGATTAGGTCACTGTTTCGAATCCCGGGAAGATTTCCACAATATTTGATTTCCACATTATTTATTGATTACGTCACTAGTTCGAATGCCGGGAAGATTTCCACGGTATTTATTCTTAATGATCTCCAGTTTTTTCTGCTTCGCAGATAATGGTTGTGTTTCCAAAGGATGCCGCTCTGGGAGTGAAAACCGTGAAAGAGTATATTGAAGGCATGGAAAAGTCGAAGGTAGAGAGGACAATAGTGGTGGTGCAGAAGAAAATAAATGCCTTTGCCCAACGTGCAATAGCAGACTGCACTAAATATCGTATCGAAGCTTACACGGTCTCTCTGTTGTTTTCCTGTGTAAAAGAATTTAATAGATCAATGTTAATTTATCTATTTTTTCATTCCATTTATGGTGTTCCATATGCTGTATGTGTGCAGGAAATAGAGTTATTGTTTAATGTTTATAAACATGTACTTGTTCCAAAGCACCAAGTACTAACTAAAGAAGAAAAGAAGACATTATTAGAACGATACAGGTTGAAAGAAACACAGGTGTGTACATCATTAATTATTAAGATTAAGGCATTAGTAAAACTTAATTAAATTTTGACTATTAAGATTAAGGCATTAAAAAAAATCTTTATGGAAAACTGGAAAATCACAGATTTTGGAATATTTAGATGATGTTGCAGTTGTCTATAATGCGATTTTTTGAAAGTTTTTCGGGTGGGTTTTTCCGGTCAAAATCTGGTAGCAATTTATTGGAATCGCAAGTTTGATAGCTAGTTTCTGTACAATCAAAGCATACCAAGGGTTTTTTATGGTGCTGAATCCAAATATGCAATTAAAAAACCATTTTAACTACAACAAATCAAGATTTAACCTCAATTTCTTCGATCAGATTATAAACAACTCCTTTGATGTTCAGATTTAAAATCAAAATATTTTAAAAATATGATAAAGTGAAACAATTAGTTTATTCTTATTTCTCATTTTTTTGAAATATTTTTAAAAATTTGTAATATAGATAAAAATATAGAGTAACTATATAAAATTTAAACATATTCCCCTAATAATTAAATTAGAACGGTGTTCGGTAAGCTAAAAAACTAATTGTAATAATTATTTCTTTATATTATCTTCAGCTTCCAAGAATGCAACAAGTTGATCCTATTGCAAGATATTTTGGGCTGCAGCGTGGCCAAGTTGTGAAGATTATACGACCAAGTGAGACTGCGGGAAAATACGTGACTTATCGTTATGTGATCTGAGTGTAGCAACATATGAAGTCACAATTAGTTGTTTTCATTTTTGAAGGAAAGGTTAGTGCATTCCAGTGTATTATTAAACAGATTTGCTACTAATGCTTCGATCATTTGTTGTATTACTGTATCAAGTTGAGGATATTTCAACATGTTTGGTTTGCCGCCTTATTGTGCGTATGAGATGACAAAACTTCTGAAGTTTCCTCGGGATCGTTATATAAAACTCAAGTGCATCCTTATATCTATGTTCATGTTTCAAAAGTTTAAAAAAAATAAAAAAATAAAAAATTGAATAGGTAACCTATAATAGGCTTATAATTAATTTTTTTAATTTTATATTTTTATAGGGACATTGTTTTATATATAGATATATTTCAAAGATTAGTGTAAGGGGATTTCACAACTAATCAAAATTTAAACTTTAAAGTTATTTTCACACCTTGAGTATATAATATGGAATTTATATTTATTAAAGAAAGAAAAAAGTTTGAAATGGTATAAATTAAATTTTACAAAATAGTTATTGTATAATTCATAATTAATGATGATTATTACTGTGATTAAATTGATTTATCAATTTTAAGAAGGTAAAGGATTACTTCGATTTCTTTATAATTACTTTTTAGTTTTCTAAAAATATTAAGGAATTGTTCCAAAAACAAGATATTTTTGTTCCCTTAAAAGGTTAAGAAGATTGGTTGTATCACAAATCTTTTGAAAATGAGATGTAATATGATGTTAGGAATTAGTGTTTTTCATTGTTAACCTTATGAATGTGACAAAGGTTGTAAACTCTATTATCCAAAGATTAGGAAGATTGGTTGTATCACAAATCTTTTGAAAATGAGATGTAACATCAGGTTAGGAATTAGTGTTTTAGTGTTTTTCATGGTCAACTTTATGAATGTGACAAAGGTTGTAAACTCTATCATTAAGATTAGGAAGATTGGTTGTATCACAAATCTTTTCAAAATTGTAAACTCTATCATCCAAAGGTTAGGAAGATTTGTTTTAGTGTTTTTCATTGTCAACTTTATGAATGTGACAAAGGTTGTAAACTCTATCATCCGAAGATTAGGAAGATTGGTTGTATCACATATCTTTTCAAAATTGTAAACTCTATCATCCAAAGGTTAGGAAGATTGGTTGTATCGCAAATCTTTACAAAATTGTAAACTCGGAAGATTGGTTGTATCACAAATCTTTTGAAAATGAAAAAGGTTGTGCACTCTATCATCCAAAGATTGGGAAGATTGGTTGTATCATAAATCTTTTGAAAATGACAAAGGTTGTAAACTCTATCATCGAAAGATTAGGTTGATTGGTTGTATTGCAAATCTTTTGAAAATTGTAGACTCTATCATCCAAATATTAGGAAGATTGGCTGTATCACAAATATTTTGAAAATGACAAAGGTTGTAAACTCTATCATCCAAAGATTAGGAAGATTGGTTGTATCACAAATCTTTTGAAAATTGTAAACTCTATCATCCAAAGATTAGGAAGATTGGTTGTATCACAAATATTTTGAAAATGACAAAGGTTGTAAACTCTATCATCCAAAGATTAGGAAGATTGGTTGTATCACAAATCTTTTGAAAATTGTAAACTCTATCATCCAAAGATTAGGAAGATTGGTTGTATCACAAATCTTTTGAAAATGAGATGTAATATCAAGTTAGGAATTAGTGCTTTAGTGTTTAGTTTTAGTGTTTTTCATTGTCAACTTTATGAATGTGACAAAGGTTGTAAACTCTATCATCCAAAGATTAGGAAGTTTGTGACAAAGGTTGTAAACTCTATCATCCAAAGATTAGGAAAGGTTATGAATGTGACAAAGATTGTAAACTCTATCATCCAAAGATTAGGAAGTTTGTGACAAAGGTTGTAAACTCTATCATCCAAAGATTAGGAAAGGTTATGAATGTGACAAAGGTTGTAAACTCTATCATCCAAAGATTAAGAAATACTGAGAAAGGTTGTAAACTCTGTCATCCAAAGATTAGGAAGATAGGTTGTATCACAAATCTTTTGAAAAATGATATGTAATATTAAATTCTATCATCCAAATATTTTGAAAATGAGATTTAATATCACGTTAGGAATTAGTGTTTTTCATTTTCAACCTTATGAATGTGACAAAGGTTGTAAACTCTATCATCCAAAGATTAGGAAGATTGGTTGTATCACGAATCTTTTGAAAATGAGATGTAATATCAAGTTAGGAAGACTTTTTATCTTTTATATTATGGTTAAAGGGTTTATCATTTTTTTAT
>APFE030852669.1:23223-51659 GCA_000404065.3 Pinus taeda
ATCTTTATAATATAATAATTTTCTTTTTTTCCTCTCTCTTTATGGCAAATTAAATAATCTATTGTTTATTTTCCAATTATTTATGGAAGACAATGCAACCTTATGTCATCCCTAGTGCCATCATTGGTTGAGTGAGTGTTGGAGTCTGAATCAAATTGAGCAAATATTTTCTAGTAATTAACCAATGCATGGTTTCACTATAAAGCTCATGACAATTAGTTTTATTTTAGCATTACTTTTCTTAAACTCTTTTTGGAACATAAAGACACTTTTTATCTTTTATATTATGGTTAAAGAGTTTACCACTTTTTTATAATATCTTTATAATATAATAATTTTCTTTGTTTCCTTTCTTTTTATGGAAATTTTTGATGTAATAATATTTTTAATATTATCTTTATTTTGCTAAATAGTCTATTATTTATTTTCCAATTATTTATGGAAGATAATGCAACCTTATGTCATCCCTAGTGCCATCATTGGTTGAGTGAGTGTTGGAGTTTGAAGCAAATTGAGGAAGTCTCTTGTATTTCATGTTATTTAATTTGTTCTTATACATTAGATACATTACCACTCTCTTATAAGGTGAATACTTGTTTATGTCAACAAGATAGGAGAAGGTGTATTTTTTTTTAGATTATAGCTTAGTCTCTTGTATTTCATGTTATTTAATTTGTTCTTGTACATTAGATACATTACCACTCTCTTATAAGGTGAATACTTGTTTATGTCAACAAGATAAGAGAAGGTGTATTTTTTTTAGATTATAGCTTTAAAAATTAGTTTCACTATAAAGCTCATGACAATTAGTTTTATTTTAGCATTACTTTTTTTAAACACTCTTTGGAACATAAAGACATTTTTTATCTTTTATATTATGGTTAAAGGGTTTATCAATTTACAATATCTTATAATATAATAATTTCTCTTCTTTCCTCTCTTTTATGACAAATTTGAATGTAATAATATTTATAAATTTATTTTGTTAAAATAATTTATTAATTTTCCAATATTATGGAGATAATGCAACTTGCTCATCCGTCGGTTGAGAATGCTGGAGTTTGAAGCAAATTGAGGAAGTCTCTTCTATTTCATGTTATTTAATTTGTTCTCATAGATTAGATACATTACCACAATTGTGCTCTTAAAGGGTGAATACTTGTTTATGTCAACAAGATAGGAGAAGGTGTATTTTTTTTTGAGATTATAGTTTAAAAAATTATTATTTTGGATCTCTTTGATTTTTCTCCATGAGTCTATAAGATATTGCATTTCTAAATTGTACATCCCAACAAGATAATTGGAGTAACAATAATGTCTAAGCCTAGATTGTTTTCTTATCCCTTATCTATCCAAAGGTCCATTGATTTATAATTGTTTTCAAGCTTATAGTATTCTTTCTTCCCTCTTTTTATCTTTTTTTTTCAATGGAATTGTTCCATTTTATCTTGTGATTGAGTGTTTATTTTGAAATACTTATCAAATTGTACTTCCAACAATTTGTTGTTGTCATATATGAAGTATGAAGTATTGTAGATGATTTAATTATCATGAGTTTTGTTTTGTCCATATTAACTGTCATAAAGTCATATCCATATTGGAGTAGAATTTATTGAGGATTCATAACTTCTTGCAAAGATATAAGGAGTCCTCACCCTAAGAACAATATCGATAGCATAAAAAAGAATAATAATGATTATACCCACAAGAGCTAGTGAGAATTTACCTCTACTATTTTAGCTTGTCTTATATGCCAAAAATTGTAGTAGACAAGCCACAAATTTGTTTGAATTTGATTTATGATTGATGTTTTCTAATAAATCCTTACTATTCCTAAATTGGAAATAACCTTCTCATATGATCTTATTGCAATAACCCTCAACTCAAGTGGAACTTTAATCTCTTCTAATCTATTCCAAAGGTTCATGCTTGATATAATGTCAAATTTTTTTCTTGTGCCGCTTTGCAATTATAGTAAGTATAACACGATGGTTCACACTTCATTGATATCTAGTAAAATTGGCTTAGCCTTTAACTCTCTTTATATGGCTTAAGCTAACTTTTTTTAAAATAATTTTTTACAACTTGGTTAAAATGGGGCTAATCATTAGCCTTTAACTCCCTTTATATGGCTTAAGCTAACATTTTTTTTAATATTTTTTTACAATTTGGTTAAAATGGGGCTAATCATAATGGTCATATAAGTAGAGGGAATGCTTAAATATTTCCACTTTTAGAAATAGATAAAGTGAATATTTGTATCTATGGATTACAAAACCATATTGACTATTGAATTAAATAGCTTATGTATTTAAGGGATGATGATAGGCCCTTTAATTTTAAAAATTTCAACTTAGTATCCTTTGATGTCCTTACCTTTGCCATTTACTAGTTGCTTAACCCCAAATTCTATGTCTATGCTTAGAAGGTCTTCTATATGAATGCTTAGAATGGTGTCCATAGTGTTAAAAAATTCATTTAAAAAAAAAAAAAATTATATTCCTTCTAAGGGAATCATGTTATTTTATTTAACTTTATGAATTATAATTTTCCAATAAAACTCATGATCCAAATGGATCCTAGAAAACTCTCTAAGTCTTCAAACATTTAAAACTATCGCAAAAGAAGAACCTCTTAAAATGTCGGATTACACTATCAGGAGGCAATAACATGTAGAAATAGTGGAAAAGCAGAGAATCAATGGTTTAACACTACTTTGCATGAGAGCCGTTGGATCTGGCTGATTAACGGTCCAGATTCGATCGGCCAATCGCAACCAGCGATGGCAAGTGGAGGCTATCGGCAGAGACCACACAGAATATGCGATAGCAATCAACGGGGTCAACGAGGACTGTCGATCAAGCACGCAGATTAACGGCCCAAGTTGAATTGCAATATCATGTCGGCAAAACATAGTGGAGCTCTGACAAACAGCCCGGGGGTATTGTGCGATATGTGATTGCGATCAATCACATCGCAACATTGCATTGGAGTATTACAACGGAGTGGGGCCGATATAAACCTAACTCGTGACAGTCGGACTCAATAACATTATAAATGATATTTGATATAATTTGATATTCAGAAAACAGGGTTTTCCTTTGTATTTGTGTTTTCTGTTAAATAAACAAAATACAAAGGATAAAGCGCCAATGCGATGGAACCAGACCCGAAAGGGTTTATTAATGTTATTGTATATTATTTCAAGTCCGATATAAGTGGGATTTTCATATTTTAATGTATTTTAAATATAAAAGGGAAATCACGATACAAGCGGGATTTCAGGCGGGCCAAAGGTGGTAAGTGGTTTGAACCGGCCTCCGCCCGATCCCATACATTGGCTGCCACGTGTCCAGGCCCTGGAGAGAGAAAACCACCCTTATCAGGCGGTTAACCCCCGTACGAAAGAGCTGCCTGAAATGAACCACAATCGTTGGATCCAGATCTCCCATATCAACGGTGGATATGTGATGCGATTAAAAGGTGGACCTGATAGGAGTTATAAGGCGGGATTCATATTATTTCAAATCCGATAAATGGTAGTTTGGCGATTTTTCACAGTTTTTAGTGTATCTCTCTGTGAAAATAGAGAACGCTATTTCTGGGGATTTCAAAGGCCTGATGGCCCATTCCGTTACAGAACAGGTGGCCACCATCCCTACAAGTGCTTAACAATGATTGCTAATGCTCAAAGGGAGATCTGAGCAGATAGAGACCAGGAAGCCAGAGAGCTTGAGAAGGAGAAATGAACAGACATTTCAGATTGGCTTTAAAGCCACAGATTGACAGAAAACAGGGCAAACAGTGCTAAGATAGAGAGAAAACAGAGACAGAGAGTCAGTGAAGAGAGTCTGTGTACTCATAAAGACTTGGGGAATTCAAGTAAAGCCTTATTGTTTTGTATCTATTGTGTGAGACTCAAATTGAGCTCACTTTTGTAAAAACTTTGCTTCTGAAGACATAATAGAGAGGTCACCACTAAAGGCTGGACCAGGAGACGTAGCCCAAGAGTGTTGGGTGAACTCCTTATTAAACTTGTTGTGTTTATGTGTGTTTGTCTATTATGTTCTTTAACTACTTTAGTGTCTATGTATTTCGCAAAGTAACATAGGCATATCCATGCACATGAGTCTGTAATACCTTAATAATTATCTAAGATCTCATTATCAGATCAAGTGGTATCAGAGCTTTAGGTTTGCTAAGGTTAGACAAGATTGTGTTGGATTGTTGAATGCTAACTAGGTCAAAGCTCAAAATATGAGAAGGAGAACTGGTTGAGACCAACCCGGAAATTGGAAAAGTCTATCCTAGGAGGAAAATGGCAGAAGAAATTCCCTTGGAATCAAACTCTAAGTTCATGGACAGTTTCATGACCATGAGAGCCATGGTAGAAGAGATGTGTCGAGAATTTAAGAAAGGTCGAGGTGAAGATACTTCAACCTCCAAACAAGACAAAGGAACAGAGGAAGGCAAAGGTAAAGGGAAATAGCCTCCTCTATCAACCCCTCCTTCTAGCTCTTTGATTAAATTAGATGTAAAATTTGATTTGCCAATATATGATAGAGAATTAAATGTAGAAAAGCTAGATAACTAGATTAGACAGATTGATGTATATTACAGGGTGCAGAACATCGATTCAAAAAGGAGAAAGATTCAGCTGGCCAACCTTCGCCTTGGAGGAACTGACCTAGTGTGGTGGGAAGGTAGGACAAAAGCTGATTTGAAGAAGCATGGTAAAATTCTTTCTACCTGGAGTGAATTTGTTTCTGCCATTAAGAAACAATTCTATCCACTAGCTTATATGCATCAAGCAATGATGAGTTGGCAAACTCTTCGCCAATTAAAGGGGCAAAGTGTACAAAGCTATACCCAGGAATTTAGAAAAGGAGCTTTAATTCTAGGCATTTCTCTAGACTCACCTGAAACTTTGTTGAAGTATATAGGTGGTTTACATAGCTATTTGAGGCACACCATTCTCATGTTTAACCCCACTAGCATAGATAAGGTATCCATTCAGGCTACACATCTAGAGGCTAGAGGCAAGAATGTGAATCCAGAGATTGGGGGATCATCAAAACCCACTACAAGCAAGAACAAGGAAAAGAAGAAGCAAAAATGGAAGGAGAGGAAGACAAACATTGTACAGAAAGACAAACCTTCATGCACTCAATACAAGAAGGGTGGACACAATGATGAACACTACTGGTATTTGCATCTGGAGCTAAAACCCAAGAAGTTCGATGGCAAGAAGAAGAAGATTGTTGCTACTATTCAGAAATATTTGGGTCAGACTCAGGTGATGAAACAACAGTCATAGCTATAGGTATAAAAGGTTATCTGCTTTAGAGAATGCAAAGATCAAGAAGCAGGTACAGGAGATGCTCAATAAAGGGTTCGTAAGGCCAAGCACATCACCATGTGGATCTCCAATTGTGTTGGTGAGAAATAAAGATGGTTCGTGGAGGATGTGCATTGGTTACAGAGCACTGAATAAAATAACGATCAAGAATCATTATCCTCTTCCTTGCATAGATGATCTATTGGATCAGTTGAAAGAAGTTGTTTACTTTTCCAAGTTGGACTTGCGTAGTGGCTACCATCAGGTCAGAGTAGCAGAACAAGATGCATGGAAGACTGCTTTCAAGACAAAGCAAGGGTTGTATGAATGGCTAGTTATGCCTTTTGGCTTAACTAATGCTCTTGCCACTTTCATGAGAGTTATGAATGATGTACTCCGACCTTTTATTGATGATTTTGTAATTGTATATTTAGATGACATTCTTGTTTTTAGTAAAACATGAGAAGAACATTTGAAGCATGTAAAGCAGACTCTAGATGTTTTGAAAAAATAAAATCTCTATGTGAAGTTATCAAAATGTGAATTTGGCAAAAGATCTTTAAATTATTTGGGTCATATTGTCGGGGATGTTGAATTGAAGATGGATCCCTCTAAGGTTGAAGTCGTTGTGAACTGGCCTAAATCCAAATTTGCTACAGAAATTAGGAGCTTCCTAAGAGCATCACAATATTGGAGAAATTGTATTGCTAATGTTTCCTTGATTATAGCTCCCTTACATGCTCTAACAGGATTGAACAAGGTGTTTCAATGGGGAGGCAAACAACAGAAATCCTTCGACACCTTGAAAGAAAATATTAGTACAGCACTAGTACTAGCATTACTAAATCTTCAAAGACCATTCGAGATTGAAACAGATGCCAGTGACTATGCCATGGGAGCAGTGTTGATGCAACATGGTAAACCCATATGTTATCATTGTAAGACATTTAATTATGTAGTAGTTAATTATCCCACATATGATAATGAATTATATGCATTAGTATAGAGTGTGAAAAAGTGGAAACATTACCTAATGGGCAAAGAAACAGTTATACATACTGATCATCAACCACTTCAATATTTGCACTCACAAACTAAATTGCAACAATTAAGACATTATAGGTGGATGGGTTTTCTACAACAGTTTCATCTTGTCATCAGATATAAGAAAGGCATACACAATAAGGTTGCAGATTTGTTATCCAGACCAATCATAAATGCATCTACTATACTTAAGCATAACTCAGTATTGCATGAAAGCTACATTGAACAATATGCCTCAAAGATGTAGATTTTAAAAGATGTATATGCAACTTTAAGTCATGGAAAACAAGTAGAAGAATTGATTTATTCAATGTTAAGGACCAACTCTTGTATCATTTGGGAAAGTTATGCATTCCTCAAACTAAAAAGAGTTAACATAATCCAAGAAGCACACACTTCTCTAATATCCGTCATATTTTGGTGTAAGTAAAATAGTTGCACAGCTGCAAAGATTCTGTTATTGGCCAAGAATGCATGAAACCGTTTCTAGATATATTAAAGTGTGTACCATGTGTGCTAGAAGCAAGCCTAGCAATAGAAAACTAGGCTTGTACACTCCACTTCCAGTTCCTTCTCATCCTTGGGAAAGTGTTTCCATGGACTTTGTTGGGGGATTGCCAAATTCAAGGAAAGGTCATGACTATTTATATGTTATTGTGGACAGGTTCAGCAAAATGAGTATTTTAATACCTTGTAACAAGCAGATTACAACTGAACAAACAACAAAGTTGTCCTTTCAACATGTATGGGTTCATTTTGGGTTACCCACTTCTATTGTATCTGATCGAGATTCCCTATTTGTTGGGAAGTTTTGATCAAGTCTATGGGAGTTAATGGACACCAGATTGAAGAAGAGCACAGCATTTCATCCACAAACAGATGGCCAAATAGAGGTGGTCAATAGGACAATGATCCAGTTGCTCAGGGGCTATGGCAGCAAGCATCCCAAGCTTTGGGATGAACATTTATGTTATGTGCAACATGCTTACAACCGTGCTAAACACTCTTCTACACAGGGATCTCCTTTTGAGACTTGTTTTGGTTTTATACCAAGGTCTCCCTTGGATTTTGTCTTTAGCAAAAGACATAGCAGTTGATGGACACAGTGATGTGGACAAAGCAACCAAGTTCATTGAATAGGTCCAAGAAATTCACCAGGCAGTGCAAGAACGGCTAGAAAGAAGCCAAGCTAAGTATAAGGCAAGGCATGATAAGCATCGAATTGAGCATAGCTTCCAAGTTGGTGATCAAGTTTGGTTGTATATCAGCAAAGATAGAATGAAAGGTGAAGTTAATAAGTTGAAGCCAATAAGGTATGGTCCTTTCAAGATACTTGAGAAAACTGGTGAGAATGATTTTTGCCTTGATTTGCCAAATTACATGCACATCTATTCAATAGTTAATGAAGAGAACTTGAGACTATTTGAACCTTCATTGGTTGAAGATCCCAAAGAGCAAAGTCAGTTGCCTTCTATTAATTATCTGTTGCCTAAATATCTCAATGATGAATACCTCAGAATCGGACTCAAAGTTTCAAAACTAAGGAGTGAAAGATGGATAGAGATTGGACAAGTGAGCAAGTTGTATCCTTACTTGATTGATGCTTAAAAACCAAATTTTGGTGGTCCAAAAGCCTTTTCAGGGAAGGTGTGATCCAAATGGGTCCTAGAAAACTCTTTAAGTCTTCAAACATTCAAAACTATCGCAAAAGAAGAACCTCTTAAAAATTTAGATTACACTATCGGGAGGCAAAAACATGAATAAAGAGTGGAAAAACAGAGTATCGGTGGTTTAACACTACTTTGCATGAGAGACATTGGATCTGGCCGATCAACGGTCCAAATCCGATCGGCCAATCGCAATTGGCGGTGGCAAGCGGACGCTATCGGCAGAGACCACATGGAATATGTGATAGCAATCAATGGGGTCAAAGAGGATCATCGATCAAGCGCGCATATCGACGGCCCAAGTTGAATCACAATATCGCGTCGACAAAACACAGCGGAGCGCTGACAAACGGCCCAGGGGTATGTGCGATATGTGATTGCGATCAATCGCATTGCAACATCACAATGGAGTATTACAATGGAGTGGGGCCGATATAAACATAGCTCATGACAGCTAGACCAAATAACATTATAAATGATATTTGATATAATTTGAGATCCAGAAAACAAGATTTTCTATTGTATCTACATTTTTCATTAATAAATGAAATACAAGGGATAAAGCGCAAATGCGATGGAACCAGACCCAAAAGGGTTTATTAATGCTATTGTATACTATTTCAAGTCTGATATAAGTGGGATTTTCATATTTTAATGTATTTTAAATATAAAAGGGAAATCACGATACAAGCGGGATTTTGAGCACGCCAAAGGCGTTAAGTGGTTTGGGTTGGGCTTCGCCTGATCCCATACATTGGCTACCACGTGTCGAGGCCTTGGAGAGATAAAACCACCCTTATCGGGCGATTAACCCCGATACCAAAGAGCCACCTGAAATGAACCACGACCGTTGGATCCAGATCTCCCAGATCAACAATGGAGATGCGGTGCGATTAAAAGACAGACCCAATAGGAGTTATAAAGTGGGATTCATATTATTTCAAATTCGATAAATGGTAGTTTGGCGATTTTTCACAGTTTTTAGTGTATCTCTTTGTGAAAACAAAGAATGTTGTTTCCAGGGATTTTAAGGGCCTGATGACCCATTTCGTTATAGAATAGGTGGCCACCATCCCTAAAATTGTTTATTAATGATTGCTAACGCTCATAGGGGTATCTGAGTGGACAAAGACCGGGAAGCCAGAGAGCCCGAGAAGGAGAAATGAACAGACAGCGCAGATTGGCTTTAAAGCCACAGATTGACAGAAAACAACACAAGCAATGCTGAGACAGAGAGTAAACAGAGGGAGAGTCAGTGAGGAGATTCTGTGTACTCAGAAAGACTTAGGGAATCCAAGTAAAGCCTTATTGTTTTGTATCTGTTGTGTGAGACTCAAATTGAGCTCAATTTTGTAAAAGCTCTGCTTCTGAAGACATAATGGAGAGGTCACCACTGAAGACTGGACCAGGAGACGTAGCCCAGGAGTGTTGGGTGAACTCCTTATTAAACTTGTTGTGTTTACGTGTGTTTGTCTATTATGTTCTTTAACTGCATCATTGTCTATGTATTTCGCAATCTTATCAATCCATTGCACAAAGTAACATAGGCATATCCATGCACATGAGTCTGTAATACCTTAATAATTGTCTAAGATCTCATTATCAGATCAACTCAGGATTAAAATTAGGTAGGTATCTATAGAAGAAAAAAAAAAATGTTTGAAATAAGGTCCATGGCATTAGGGAATTAGTAAATATTTTTAAGGTGGGATTTTGAGTCCTTCAAAGGAATCATATTAATTTCCTTTTCTCTAGAACTTATTACTATCAACCTTAGGTAGATGTATATAGAAAATCTTATATTTTATAGGAATGTTTGAATGGTGTCAATGACATTAGGGATTTTGTAAAAGAAATTAGGGTGTGAATTTCAGTCTTTCAAGAGAATCACAAAATTTTCTTTAGCCTTCGGAATTAGAATTTTCCTCTAGAACTCCTTATGATCAAGCTTAGGTGGGTGTAAAAATTGTTCTAGTTTTGTTTTAAAATAGTATTTTTATTTTATTTTTACTTAGGGATTTGTACATATTTATTATTAATTTTTAAGGACTCAATAGAAACATTCTTAATGGATTTCTTAGCAATTTTATGTTCTTTTAGAAAAGCTTGATTACACTATTTCAAATTATTAGATTTTGGGAACTCCAAATTTTGAATAGCCATAAAAGATTAGGATAAGAATCCTTGTTTAACAAACAAAAAAATCTATATTTGTAGTTGTATTAATATTAATTGGAGGACATTACCTTTAATATCAAATTATAAATATCTTGTTTTAACATATTATAGGGGTAATTTGTATCTTGATTTTTTTCTTAATAAAAATGCATAATTTACCAACAAAAAATAGAAAATTTTTATATACATCTTTCAAAAATTCCTACTCAAATGTACTTATTAAAAGGGCCTAATTTGGCTTCTTTCTTTCTTGATTTGGCTTTGTCGGAGTTACACACAATACTTCCAAAGCCCATTTGATCATAATAATAATTTGTTTCGATGCTTAAGAGTTTAGGAATGGTTAAACAAATAATAAGGGACGTTGGTGTAGATCAAAGAGCTCACATCCCATACATTACACTTAGTGTAAATCAATGAGCTCATCATTCAAGACTACATTGCAAATTGGACTTTCCAATATATTTTCATTATTCCTATTTTTCCCTTTGTTGATTATCGGAGTGAGAGAACAACTCATGCCTCGCATCCCATACATTACACTTAATCTGGTGTAAATCAAAGATCTCATCATTCAAGACTACATTGAAGATCTCATCTTATTCCTATTTTTCCCTTCGTTGATTATTAGAGTGAGAGAACAACTCATGCCTCGGGAGAAAGTGGAATTATTGCTCCACAATGTGTCTTCAAAGAATTGTCAATTTGGGCGATGATTATAAAATAATATCTATAATATTGTTTCCCATGTCAAGCCCTTTAACCTTTCAACATTTTACTTATGGATACGTTGATAGTGTTGGATGTCACCAACAATTAGAAGGTATCCTCGATCTAAAGTCCCAACTAGACTTTACACCATTTGGAATAGGAACCTCATTCGGGAAATAAGCTCAACTACCATATTCTTAATGATTTGCTGCAATGAACAACATAAAATACTTTTTAATAAAAAAGTAGGGTAATAGTACTTTTCAATAAAGATACTAAAACCAATTAAAATGTTCGAGGGTTTCTTAAACCCTCGATCGAGTTATTTGAAATTTTATCTCAAGCCCTTTATCGAGCATTTTGAGTGCTCGATTAAGCTGCAAAGGGCCTAAAAATATATAGTTTTAGCTCCCCTTTCGCATATTTTTCTGTAATATATTTTCTTACCCTAGCGGATTTAGGGAATAATTTGTCCTTAAGTGGCGAAGTTGATCATGTTGGATTCGTGAAAGAATCCTCTATCTTACAGCATATGATTTTGATATTCATCTAGTTGATCATGTTGGATTCGTGAAAGAATCCTCTATCTTACAGCATATGATTTTGATATTCATCTAATTTCATTTAAACGTAATACTTGAAACTTTTTTGGACAGTTTCAAAGGGATTGAATAAAAAATCAATAACATAAAATATTCCTCTTTAAAAGGTAATCTTTATTTTTCAATTTATTTAAACATTTGAAAAAAAACTTATGCTAACACATGTGTCTTCAAAATTCAATTGAAATATGACTTCCCCAACTTCGAAAAATAATATAAAATATAATATTACATAAAAAAATAAAATAAAATATTTTTTTTAATATGGAAAAATTAGTTCTCTTTGTAGATCATGCCCATATATATATATATACTAAGTTATGTTACATGAACACACACATACTTTTTAAGATGTGTGAAAATTTGCAAGGAAAAGAATTTCATTTAATGGAAATTTGACCTATTATATGACACTAATTTTTTGCAAAAAATATCATTAGGACAAAAA
Source organism: Pinus taeda (assembly GCA_000404065.3). NCBI lineage: Eukaryota > Viridiplantae > Streptophyta > Pinopsida > Pinales > Pinaceae > Pinus > Pinus taeda. The sequence goes on from APFE030852669.1 coordinate 35,212, forward strand.
CATAATTCCCCACAAATTGTCTTTTTACTCCAAATCAAAATTCACAATGCTGATATGAATTTTGGGGGTTTCAATTAGATAAAGAGTGAACTTTTAAAATTTCATTGCCACATTTGGCCCAAAAGTGTAACACATTTTCATGCATTCACCTAGTCCCAGGATACACCATTACAATGATACAACACTAGTTCCAATAGTGGAATGTTAAGCAACTACTTGCTTCTCAAAAGACTAATATTCTCTCCTATGCTTAGCTTGAGAATCGAAGGTGAAAAGTCATTTTCACTAGTTCCAATAATGGAATGTTAAGCAACAATTACTTGCTTCTCAAAAGACTAATCTTCTCTCGTATTCTTAGCTTTAGAATCGAAGTTGAAAAGTCATTTTCTTGAGCTATGAGGTTATATATATATAAAAAAAATGAAGTGACTTTCCACCTCCCTTGTGACTCTTGAGCTTCCCTCATGAATCTTGAGCTTCCATGTGGCTTTTCGAATTATTTTGAGACCTTTAAGCTTTTATATGACTTTTCACATTGTATGTACGACCCTTGGGCTTCGACACATTTTACATCTTCTCATTTTTGGAAATTACATAATTACATTCCATAAATGATGTGGAAAAATACAATGACACATAGAACTCTTATGGTGACAGTTGGAGAAGCCATGGCTTGGTGATGGTGACATGGAATTTCATGGTAAGGTATCAATGCCAATATTTCTCCTTACTGTTATCTTCACATATGTGTGACATATCTTATATGTGCTTCATCTTCATCCTCTATGAGGTTGGGATGACATAGAGTCTTCCATGTGATCTTGATATTCATTCTTCTATCGTAATCCAGTGTCCCTTCATCTTTATGCTTTATAATCTCTTTTCATTTTCAGCTTCACAAGTGTGTTCTTGCATCATCTCTTTGGCATCATCCTTAATCATCATCATGTCATGTTGTTGAAGCAAATTAATTACCTATTATTTAATCGTCAACTTGGGGATTTTGTAAAACTTGTGAAGCGTGCATGCACTGGATATGCTAGAAATTAACTTTCAATTTAGATCAATCTAACTACGAAATCAAATAATGACTAAACAAATTCACCTATTCTAATTTAACAATCAACTCATGAGAAACCAAATTCACCTATTATAATTCAACTATCAACTCAAGAAATTATAGTACAGTGCACGAAATTGAAATCTTAATCTTTAAATCCCGCAGGAATTGAAAAGCACACCACTCTTTCATAAATGAAAGCAAAAACAATCATTCTTAACCTCTCACACGAGAAAAGATATGAAAGAAAATAAAAACAAATGCTCTTAACTTCTAGGTAGAAAGCAAATAAAAACAATCACTCTTAACCTCTCACACAGGAAATATATGAAAGCAAATAAAAACCAATGCTCTCAACTTCTAGGTAGAAAGAAAATAAAACCAATCACTCTTAACCTCTCACACAAGAAAATATATGAAATAAATAAATCTTAATCTATGAAAAACAATAAATCTCACACATTGTAGGTGGCCAATCCAAAAAGTATGAGAGATGGCAAGTTAAGAGGCTCCCAGTGCAAGCATTACCAATCAAGGTGAACATCACTCATGAGCATGGTGCTAAATCTAAATTCCATTCATAAGTAATCTTAACTTTCCATCGAAGTATCTCCAACTTTACACATGCCTTTCAAAGGAGAAGGCTCTCCTATTTATACAAAACATAAGAAGCTACCTCGTTAATGGAGGCCCATTATTCTCTCCCTAGATCCCTAGAAAATCTCATAGAGTTACAACTCAAATAGGTAATGATGAGACACATATCCTCTTTGACCTTTATCCAAATCTTCTTCCATATCTTGAAGATAATTCGAATTTGAGTATTGGAGGCCACATAAAGGTGCCTTGGAAGCTTCCAGATGACCTACACATGTCATGAAACTCAAGCCACTTTTAAATATTAGCAAATATGTGTCATTTTTCTAAGTTTTAACCATTTAATTCACTTATAATACTAGAAATCATTAGCTTTTGGAAAACACAAAGGTAACTCATATAATTATGAAAATGGAGGCTAATGAAAGATTATATGGCTATGGAGTTGCGACATGTGAGTGAAATGGTGGTGATAAAGGTGAAAGTGGATGATAATTTGAATACATTTTGGAGGCTTTACATACCCTCCAATTGACGTTATTGCATGTCCTCATGCAATCTACTGCATTTTTTAATCATGATTTGCTTTTGAATGAGCTTGGCTTATATCATATGTCCTTAAACTTTGCATTTGACAATTTCATTTCTTTTCACAAAGTATTCCTTCTCATACATTGAATTGCAACATGTTTAGTTGATTCTTGTGTGACAACCAAATCTCAATTGGTATTGGTTTTTGTGTTTCAATACCTTGTTTCTTTTTGTTACTGTGAGATTCATTGAACATATTTAAGAATGCATCTTTAAATCAGCCATATAATATGCTCATCGTTTAAGCATTTATTTGCAAATCACATAACTTTTGAACCATAATGCAATCATAATTGATTAGGACAAGTATGTTAGGATGAAATGAAGTGAAATGGAATGAAGTTATATGGATGTGATAATAAATGGATGCCCCTTCCCCCCAACTAAAGGTGTTTGATTTTTTTCAAATGAGAAAGGAAATATGGTGAAGTATTTTCCAAAAATTTTAACTCCAGTATTCAAGGAATTCTATGATTAAAAGCTAAAAATAACATACCTTTACTTACCTAAGAAGTGGACAAACTGCGCATATGTAGAGAAGTTGTAGTTGCTGTTGGATCATGGAATAGAATGTAGAATTTCGTCCTCTTCTTGGTTGCATAAATAGTGGATGAGGTGGTGAAAGTGGATTCTTTATTGTTGCTAAATCTGCTGTATATGCTGCACAATGCTGAAATGATATGGTCTTCACCTGCTACAAAACCCGATGGTACAATTCTAGTCATGTGAATAAATGTGTTGTTGTCGAGCATGAAGAGAAGTCATTGGATTACTGACCATTGATGAATGTCGTTAACCAATGCGAGGCAAACTCGCCATTAATGTCAACGAGTGCCAAGGTACCTAAGTACATCTTGCAAAGTGCGAATAGATGAGATGATGTCGAGCCACTTGCAAGATCCAACGATCAAGGGACATTGATGTATTCCCATGATTGTCAGTGAGAGAACTTGTCATTGATGCATACAAGCCTCAAGGTACTAATAAGGATTCTAGCCTTGAACCTAGATAATGTGCTGATGTCGATAGGCCAAGACTTGTTAGAAGGGAGGCCTTAATGAATCCTCCATCATCTAACGTGAGTATGAAATGATGATTTTGGAAGGACTATGAGTGAAATTTTTTGCAGTGGATCAATGTTTATTTAATGGAAAGGAAAATGACAGGAGAGTAAACAAGTGAACGGAAAACAAAATGATGAATCAGCATGTAAGCGAGCTGAATGTCTCTATGAATGGAAATTATCGAAAATGTGAATGGAAAATGTGAAGGAAACATGCGACTCTTTGCAAGGAAAATGGTGATGACAATGTTTAGCGAAAAATGCTTGGATATCTTGTGAGTTTGGAGAGGAAAAATGATGGCATTTATGGATGATAGAAATGGATTCAATTGGTTCATGTTTCTTGAAATTGGTCGTAGAAAACCAACCATGCATAAATTGGCTTCCTTCAATTCTCCGATTTCCCTGGAACTTGAAAACAAACATGGCACTAGCATTGCAAAAAACGTGAGTGTGTTCAAAGAGAAGTGATCAATTTCTCTAGGTACATACGAAAAATTTGCATAATTGACAGGTTCATGATGTGTTTTTATTTCAAATAGTTAGTACAATTTCACAATTGTGATAATAAATCCAATTTCTAAAAGAAAACGATTTCCTCAATTTATGTTTGAATCATAACATTTCATAAAGATAAAGAAATATTATTTGTGAATGCTTAATGATTCCCGCAAAAGAATCCTCAATAAAAAATTCATCAATCGCTCTTGCAGATAAAGCGCCTTCATAGTTCTTCTTCTTTCCTGCATCATGCTTGAAAACATAATCATTAGACAAAACCAATAAATTTTGATCATGATTTTATGATTAGAATGCATTGTTGACAAGTAGATCATTGAGTTAAATACATAGCTACAAAATTGTAGTTGAGCAGCAGAATTGTGGTTCAACTGCAGAATTGCGCAGTTTCTGTAGCTAAAATCTTGAACAGACAGTTAAGTACACACAACTATGCATTTTTGTTATGAACAAACGACCAGTCCGATCTTCAAATTGATCAATGTCTCTTAAAAAAAAATTAGCAAATATATATACATATATATATTTTCAATTTTTTATTTCTTGCTTCCACAGGTGTGTAAGTGAATCATCTCAAAAGTTCCCATTTTTTTTCCTTTGCTCCAACCATGAATTGAATTTCACATCAATTTTTATGACAATTTTCCATGGCAATTTTCTTTGAAAAAAAAAAAAAACTAATGAAATATTTACAAAATTTAAAAAGTGAAATATATGTACACAAAAGAAAAACATAACAAAAAAAACATATATACAAACTAAAATATACATACAAACAAACATAACAAAACCTATAAATGTACAAATGTTATAAAAACACTTAATTAAAAAAAATTAAAAAATGATAAAAACAAATATTATACAAAACATACAAAAATTATACATATAAAACATTAAAACAATATTCCACTAACATCAAAATTTGCATATACGAAAAAATTAATATGAAATTTTCCATGGTTAAAAATGAAAATTCAAAGCATTGCAAGTGAATATGTGAACTGATACATGGTTTTGACTTGGTAACAACACTGATACGTGGTTTAGCAGTAGCATATTCTGGAGCCAAGTGCTAACACTACGCATAAAATTTGTAACCATTTTATTTGCTGACGCTGCTCTCCTTTCAACACCACAACATCTTTCTGACGGACTCAATCAAACTTGATTTGTTTCCGTGATTTGCAGGATCAAGGCAATAAGTAAAAACCGTTTTTCCACGTAACCTGGAAAATAAGGCTCTAAAGAACCTGGAATATCTCCGAATTGCTACGAATTTCAGAAAATCGCTCGTGTAATGTAATTAACCATGTTCTGAGAAAAACCCACGTTTTATTTTCCTGAGATTAGCTTTCATTTGACCAGAAAACATGTTTCAAAAATGATGTTTTTAAGTTTGTTACGCATTTTCTCTGCAAGTATTGCACTTGGGCTTTCTGGGTTGATGGTCTCATTCAATGCTAACGCTACTCCTATCCTGTCTGGCTGGGCAGAGAAAGTTTCTATACTCTGGGCTTTGTGATTTCATGTATGCATTGTTGAGGTCTAGTAAGGAGTCGCCCAGTTATGAACAAATTGAAGAATGTCTTGCAGGCAATTTATGCTGGTGCACAAGTTACAGGTCGATTCTTTGATGTTTTCCGTATTTTTTTCAAAATCGATAATACCTTGTACAGTTACAATGCTACTACAAATACATCTAGAGATGCAAAGGTCATTTTCCCTTCAACAAGAAAACCTTGTGACTGCGGCGAAAGGATTAGCAATGAAAGCAAGGACATTGGAACTTCTCGTCCTGTCTATAAGCCACTTTCATTTAGTGAAGTTAATGGGAGTTTTTATGGTAATCGCAAGTGCATTTTCCCACCAGAGCTTTTATTGAGAAAGCCTCACCCTTTACATTTGACAGGTCCAAGAGATATGGCCTGGTTTCGTCCATTAAAGCTCCAGGATGTTTTAGATTTGAAATCAAGGTTTCTTGATGCAAAGTTGGTGATTGGCAATATGGAAGTTGGTATGGAAACAAGGTTTAAAAGCATCCATTATCAAGTTATGATTGCAGTGACTCATGTACCTGAGCTAAATATTTTGAGAGTCAATGAAGATGGCCTGGAGATAGGTGCATCGGTTATCTAACTGAACTTGTAGATACTTTTAAAACAGTGTATTGCACAACGTGATGCACATGAGACATCAACATGTTCAAGCTTTGTGGACCAACTGAGATGGTTCGCTGGAAGCCAAATACGCAACCTATTCAAGCAAGAATTCTTTTTTTTTTTTGTAAATTTTATTTCTTTTTATTAAATGATGAAGTTTGGATTTTGTTTTTTAAGCTAATGCAATTGAATTTATTTTTTTTGCAGGTCGCATAAGAGCCAATTATCAATTTGTTAATTTCTTTTCAAGAATTTACATTTTATTTAAAATTTACATTTCCCTCATTAAAAAAGATGAAGAATTTTTATTTTTTATTTTTTTAATTAAAAATCTAACTGATTTTTTATTTTTTAAATTATTTAAAATCAAAACATGAATTTTTTATTGAAAATATTTGTGATGTTAATGAAAAATGCAAGAAAATAAATAAAAATCTAAATATTTTAAAGTCTAAAACTTAAAAAAAATGCAATCAAGAACTTAAAAAAAATGCAATCAAGCTTGATTTTATTTTTCCTATTTTATTTACTTGAAAGAAAAAAAAATTATTTATTTTTTTAAGTATATGAATATTTCCAATGGAGCCATTTACAGATTAGACCATCTAAAATGTTAGTATCCAAATTTGCAAAATGTACTTGATTATGTATGAGGACATGAGAAATCGTTTTAACCTTTAGATTTGCCACAAAGATCTCTTAAAGAACGGATGATTGTTGTGGCACAATCACGTTTCGACACCATTCCTCAATGTAGTCCTTGTGCTGCAAATAACGTTTGATCTGCTTTCTAGATCTTTCATCCATAAATGGTTAGTATCGATTTTTTTATATATATTTTTATAAAAATGATATGCAGCTAAAGGATTTATGCATCTACATGCTTTAATCATGCATCTAGGAAAAAACTGAAAAATATGAACTCTAGACTGAAAGTTAGTTCCTATGCACACTTTCCCGGCAATGGCGCCAAAATGTTGAGGCAAATTAATTACCTATCATTTAATTGTCAACCCGGGGTTTCGTAAAACTTGCGAAGCATGCATGCACTGTATATGCTATCATTTAATTGTCAACCCGGGGTTTCGTAAAACTTGCGAAGCATGCATGCACTGTATATGCTAGAAATTAACTTTCAATTTAGATCAATCTAACTACGAAACCAAATAATGACAAACCGAAATCACTTATCTAATTCAACACTCAGTTCAAAATAAATTATAGTACAATTATAGTATAGTGCGCGGAATTGAAATCTTAATCTTTCAATCTTGTAGGAATTGAAAAGCACACCACTCTTTCAGAAATGAAAGCAAAAACAATCATTCTTAACTTCTCACATAGGAAAAGATATGAAAGAAAATAAAAATAAAGGCTCTTAACTTCTAGGTAGAAAGCAAATAAAAACAATCACTCTTAACCTCTCACACAGAAAAAGATATGAAAGCAAATAAAAACAAATGCTCTTAAGTTCTAGGTAGAAAGCAAATAAAAACAATCACTCTTAACTTCTCACACATGAAAATATATGAAATAAATAAATCTTAATCTATGAAAGCAATAAATTTTAATCTATGAAAAACAATAAATCTCACACATTGTAGGTGGCCAATCCAAAAGCATGAGAGATGGCAAGTTGAGAGGCTCCAAATGCAAGCATATCCAAATCAAGGTGAACATCACTCATGAGCATGGTGCCAAATCCAAATTCTATATCCAAAACATGAGCATTTCACCAACTTTACACATGCCTTTCAAAGGAGAAGGCTTTCCTATGTATACAAAAACATAAGAAGCTACCTCATTAATGGAGGTCCATTATTCTCTCCCTAGATCCCTAGAAAATCTCATAGAGTTACAGCTCAAATAGGTAATGATGAGACACATATCCTCTTTGACCTTTATCCAAATCTTCTTCCATATCTTGAAGATAATTCGAATTTGAGTATTGGAGGCGAAATAAGGGTGCCTTGGAAGCTTCCAAATGACCTATACATGTCATGAAACTCAAGCCACTTTTAAGTATTAGCAAATATATGTCATTTTATTAAGTTTTAACCATTCAATTCACTTATAATACTAGAAATCATTAGCTTTTGGAAAACACAAAGGTAACTCATATAATTATGAAAATGAAGACCAATGAAAGATTATATGGCTATGGAGTTGCAACATGAGTGAAATTGTGGCGATAAAGGTAAAAGTGGATGATAATTTGAATACATTTTGGAGGCTTTACAAAGCCCCAGCAGAATGGGGTTGCAAAGAGGAAGAACACATCCATTGCAGGGGCTTCCAAAGCCATGCTTCATGATCAGGAGTTACTTTTATTTTTGTGGGCAGAGGCCTGCAACATTGTTGTGTACTTGCAAAACAGGAGTCCACATCGTGCCTTTGGGAATGTGACTCCAGAGGAGGCTTTTTTTGGGAAGAAGCCTGATGTTGGGCACTTTCGTATCTTTGGGTGCCTTACATATTCCTGTGTCCCCAAGGAGAACATGACCAAGCTAGAGCCCGCTGCAGACAATGGTATCTTTGTGGGTTATAGCGAGATCTCGAAAGCTTATTGGATTTATAATCCTGTGCAGAGGAAAGTGGTTGTCAGGTGGGATGTGAAGTTCGAGGAGAGAGCTTTCAGGAGGTCACGAGAGTTAGAGTATCCAGAGTCACTAGACCCTCAGGAGCAGCTGAGTTACTCACAAGGATCCAGTGTTGAAGGATCAGGATGTACATCGATTACAGTGTCGGATCCATTAGTGAGCAGTGTGGCTCTTAGAGTCAGGTGGGTGGTTCTTCGAGCAGCATGCAGGGCAGTCCGCACAGTAGTTCACAGGGTAGTCTACTAATGGACAATTCGCACGGTACTTCTGCATCTACAGGCATAGATTCAAGCATGAGGTCAGTTGGCAAGCTTTTAGGAGTTTAGGTTTTTGATGATGATGAGGATTCTTTCACTTTGGTGGGAGAAGTATGCTCAGGGAAGAGGAAGCCCAAGTGGCTTCAAGATACCTTGCGTGAGGCCACATCAGTTGCTGGGCCGAAGAGACAGGTTAGAGAGAGTAAACCACCTGAGCAGTTCTGTAGTTACATGGCATTGGTAACAAGAATTGTTGACTCTGAGCCTTCCAGTTATGAGGAGGCAGCTAGCCAGCAGGTCTGGACAGAGGCCATGATGGAAGAATATTCTTCTATTATGAAGAACGATGTTTGGGAAGTAGTGCCAAGGCCTGAAGGTAAATCAGTTGTTATTTCTAGATGGCTCTACAAGAAAAAGCATGTTGCAGGTGGCAAAATCGAGAAGTTCAAGGCTCGATTTGTGGCGAGAGGGTTCTCACAGGTAGAGGGAGTTGACTATGAGGAGACCTTCGCTCCTGTAGCTCGGTATATATCTATTTGCTCCATTATATTGATTGCAGCAGAGATGGGTTGGAAGATCCACCAGATGGATGTGAAGACTGCATTTCTCAATGGCTTCATTTAGGAGGTGGTTTGTATTGAGCAGCCACAGGGCTTTGAGGTGAATAGGAAGGAGTCCCATGTATTCATATTGAAAAAGGTACTCTATGGCCTGAAACAAGCTCCCAGAGCTTGGTACTCGAGGATTGATACATACTTGCAGCAGTTAGGTTTCACAAAGAGTGAGGTTGATCCGAACCTATACTTCATTGTGGTGGGTGAGGAGCCTCTCATTCTAGTATTGTATGTTGATGACTTGATCATCACTGGTGCAGAGAGAATCGTTGAGGGCTGCAAGAGAGATCTTGCTTCAGAGTTTGAAATGAAGGATATCGGCTTGATGCATTATTTTCTAGGATTGGAGGTGTCGCAGGAGGAGGGGCATTTCTTCTTGGGACAAGGGAAGTACATTGTGGATATTCTTAGCAGATTTCACATGGAGGACTGCAAACCCATGTCTTCACCTATGATTACTAATTGGAAGAAGCTTCACGCTTCTGATTCCGAGTTGGTGGGTCCTACTCTATACAAACCATTGATTGTTTGTTTGATGTATTTGGTCAACACTCGACTAGATATATGTTTTGTAGTTAACACTATGATTTAGTTCATGTGTGAGCCTAGGAGAGTGCACTTGGTGGTTGCAAAATACATTCTTCGTTACTTGCAGGGGACTGTGGATTTTGGTCTGGATTATAGACAGGGTGATGGAGTGAGACTGGCAGGGTACACAGATTCAAATTGGGCAGGTTGTGCTTCAGATAGGAAGAGTACGTCTGGGAGCTGTTTTGGTTTGGGTTCGGCAGTTGTGTCGTGGATCAGCTGGAAACAATAGTCAATTGCATTGAGCTAAGATGAGGTAGAGTATATGGCTGCTAGTTTTTGTTGATTTGGGGTAGCATCGGATGTGCTCTAGCCACGAAACTTGGTGGATAGGCTAAGGCACATGAGATCTCCAATATCCAGAAAGGGTTTGGGAAAATTCTAAACAGTTTGGAAGATATTAAAATAATTAATATTTTTAATGTAATCCCTACGTCTAAACTTAGGGAAAATAAAATATTAATGTGAATTAATATAAAATTGTGTTAGAATGGTCCAAAAGTCATGGATCAAGCCAGATCTAATCTTACCCATTGATTAGGGACTTAAACTCGGTCGTTGATTTGTCAACAAGAAAAGTATAAGAGGAGGCTTGAGGGTCGCTTGGAGAACACACACTGAGGGAGACCAGTCAGTTCAATTTCTGGAGCAGGGTTAGCTGAGAAATTGAACCAGTTGTCTGGTGAGCAGTCAGGAGGCAACAAATATGGAACAAAGAGACGGGATCAACTACTGGAGATCAATGCTGAGGCAGGAGATATAGGCGTAGGGCCAGAGGGAGCCACGCAGAGGCAACAGAGATTGCGCAGAGCCAACAGGGCCTGCATCATCCACGCAGAGGTTGCAGGAGTGACGCAAAGGCTAGAGAGGCTGCGCAGAGTCTTAATAGGCTGACACAGATGGTTTCAGGCCACGCAGAGGTCAGCAGGGTTGACGGTGGGATCAAAACAGTTGTTGGAGAATTTGTCTATCTGTGGGTAAGCCAGTTTGGCACCCTGTTGTACTAGAAAATTGCTGAATAATAAATCCTCCCTTGTTGCACCGGTTTTCCCACATTGGGATTTTCTGGGGACATTAGTCCAAAATATCTATGTCAATGTGTTGATTCTTGTGCATATGTTTGTTTCTGCATTACGGTGTGATATCTGCAGTAGTATTTATTTTAGTGTTTATTGAAGTGATTTCATGAATAACTTATGATGGAATAACTAGGAAAAGTAAATCAGTTGCTGCAGCGATAGAATTTTCACAATCTGGCTAGTTGTGAGGCCATATGGCTTCGCAAGATGTTGTTTGGTCTATTTGGTCCAGCATTGAGACTTTCAGTAATTTATTGTGATAATCAGAGTTGCATTAAACTCACGGAGAATCCAGTTTTTCATGATAGGTCAAAGAATATTGAGATCAAGTATCACTTCATTAGAGACTATGTCCGAAAGGGAGCTGTCAAGCTTGAGTACATTTCCACAAATGAGTAGGTAGCAGACATTTTCACCAAAGCCTTACCACGGGGCAAGCATGTCCACTTCAGAGACAAGATGGGAGTGGGGAGGAACACTTTCCCCGGTAAAAGGGAGTGTTAAAATTTGGGTACCAGAGGACAAGTGGTTTTCTAAAGCTTTGATCTTTGGCCTAGGGAAAATTGTCCAAATTTATTTTTTACTTTTCTCCTAAAGTGACTTTATAAGTGGTAAAGTCAATTTAATTCAAAAGTGACTTTATAAGTGGTAAAGTTACATTCTAATTTAAAAGTGACTTTTTAAGTGGTAAAGTTACATTCTAATTTAAAGGTGATTTTATTAAAGTCAATGAAGAATTAGAAAGTGAAAAAGTGACTATGGAAATAAAAGACTAAGTGGGTCTTTATTTAAGTCGGTGAGTTAAAAAATAGAAAGTGATAATTAAATGCACATTTATTTTCATCCCTAGATCTAAATGAATCTCAGCCATTAGATCTTAGAGTAACCCAAAAGGACATTTAGAGAATAAAAGGAAAAGAGTAGAGGAAAAGATCAATTCATTCTTTCATGAGCATTTGAGAGAAAGAGAAGAGAGAGCAAGGACAAAATTTCTGAGCGGTGAAGAAGTGAAGGAGAGAAGCAAGAAGACATTTCAACAAATTTGAGCAGCAACATTTATTGGCATGCATCCCAAGGCAAAACTGTACAGCAGGAAAAAGGAACAGATATCGAGGAAGAGGGACAACAACAAGGGCACAAATTTCGAGGTAGATTTGGGCACGAATTTTGAGGCAGTCGTATTGCTGAAATCAGTGCGTACAACAAGTTATGGGGACATTGTTCAAGGCATGCCGTACAACATTTAATGCTGTTTTATCGCTGGAAAAATTTCTGTTTTCGCTATTAGCTGGTTGGCAGGATTTTCCAGGGGGAGTTCAAGCACAAAAATCGAGATAAGTTGTAATTTGTGGTTGCTGGAATTTTTACTGTGTATTTTAGTTTCTCTGTAAAAGCATTTTCAAAAATAAAAAAGAGCTCTCAAATTGGTTTTCCCCAAGAGTTGTAGGGGGTTTTTCCATGGTAACATTGACCAAAAATCACTGTGTTATTTTCTGTGTGTGGCTGTCATAATTTCGCTGTGTTTTATTTCTGCAATTTCAGCAGTTGTGAAATCTCTAAATTTGTGTTTTCAGAAAATATTGTCATTTCCAGATTTTAGAATTTTTTTATCATGCTTGGATTTAAAACTAAATACATAGAGTGATAAGGAAAACTGATCACTGGAGTGGGGGTTGAAATTTCTTCACGTGTCAGAGATTTGAGTTTCCACTTGGGCGTGTCGGGTCTCTGGGATACATGAGTGTCAAGAATTTCGGTGATTTTCGAAAAATATTGCATTTGTATGCTTGAATATCATGAAAATTTTGGCTTTAGCAATACATTACGAATTGAATCGTTAGGCAAATTGTTAATGATTAAGGTATCAATAATTATTTATCACTGGATGACTGGCGGAGGTGAAAAGCATGATTGATCCACACAATGTGTTCAAGGATCTACAAAGTATCTGGTCCAACATTCAACCCGGATTATTTTTTGTCCCTTGTATGTCCGATGTCTGTTCTCTCTGTACAAACCTTGGAAAAAATCTAAGCTGATCTGGGAAAGGACAAGACAAACCATATCATTCGAGCATTGGGCTGCTATATTATAATTCTCAAAAATTATCGATGTGAAAGTACATGGAATAAATTGGATGGCTATCGACTCATAAAGTAATGCATGAGGGGTTTGGTATGAAGCTTTATATTTACTTTTATCGTGTGCCATGTTTTTCCTTTACTATCAGACTTAGTGATTATGATTTGTTTCATATTTTTATTTAGAATATTATATATATTTTTAATTTAAATATGATAATAGATTTTGTGATCATTGATTTGTTTGTTATTTTAATTAGAATAATAATCATTTTAGAGTATTTGAATAGTGATGACGTTGTTTTCACATTTTATTAAAATAATGTGAAATTATTATCATGTTTATAACTTGAATTAAATAGTTTTATCAAATTTAATTAATTTATATTATAACTTTAAGGAAATACGTTTTATTTTAAAATTAATTAATTCAATAATTAATATATAATTTTAAAAAATATTAAAATTTAATGGAATAAATTAGAAAAATAGGTTTTCTATGATGATTTGGTAATGAATTTTTTATATTATATTTAATATATATGATAGATGTGGGATTACACATAGATAACCTAAGACTAAAGAGTCCTCGATAGTACATTCACTTACATCAAGAAGCCAAAGTTTTGTGGATTTCTATTTTTATTTTTTGTTTTACATATTTTATAGTGCTCCCTATGATTTTTGATTTTTGAGGACGTCGACACTAGTAAAATTTTTATATTAATTTAAAATTTTATAATAAAAATGATAAGAAGATATATATAAAGTTTAAACATACCTTTCCTTTATATATCAAATAATCGTTTACACCTTGTTTCTGTATGGGTATGGGTTACATATTTTATGTATATAAAATCCATCTAAAAAAGCTACTTGGTATATTATTGGATGCTTGGTATATGTATGATAATAGTTCATTAATTTAGTTATTATCAATTCTTCTTGAAGCAATATTTCTTTCCTTTTATCTAAATGTCATTGATGAAATATTTATCTCATGAAAGGAGTTCTCACTTAGCTAGACCTGGTAAACAACTTAATAATTATTTCCATAATGTGGCTTAAGCTATTATGAACCTTGAATGAAAATGTTAGTAACATTTCACATAGCCCACAAAATAAAAGTGGTGTGATAAGTAATACTACAAAGTGGTAATGTTACAGAGTGATATAATGAAGACCTACGTAGTAAAAATTAAAATAAGTATTGCTACACATTGTTGCCTATTTGAGGAGGTTACCTTTCCAAATTAGGACAAGGAGGTAGTGATACCACCCACCTATACCTGCATGTGAGCTTGAATTTATGAAGTTTATTTGATAATTTAAATTGCACCTTAGATACTCATAACAATATTTTGTAACGGGGAAAAAGATGTGATGGTAAAGGCATATCAACAACGACGCCCTTTGGCAGCGTCACCACTACCATCACCACCACCAGTACTGTCATCAACATCAATTGGTTTGACACTTGAACTAACCATTATAATGCGCTCATTAGAAGCAATCAACACTAAAAGGGTCACCGACAATCAATACCAAGGAAGAGTGACCTTACCTTGAGGGAGGAAATCCAGAGGTGTCCAAAGGTTTAGATTATAGTGTAACATCCCCAAACTAATTAATTTTGTTAAGAAGAATTTCCGTTTTTGCAATTGTGGCAATTGGGAGATATGTTGGCCCACAACTTAGGAGAATGGATAAATCAAAGGAAGATTTGATTTTGGGTAAAGAGAAGGATCCACTTTAGGAAAAAGGGGAAAATCGTGGAGCTAGTGTAAGGCGGGGGCCACTCCATGAGGGAATATGCACCCTTGGAGAGCTCAACTTGGAGAGAGGAGGAGGAAAAAGGAAATTCGATGGGCGGAGCCTGCAAGGCAAGAGAATGTTGAAGTATCTAGGGCAATTAGGTGTAGTGTGATTCTTCTTGACTTTATAACAATTTCTATAGTCTTTTTTTAATTTTTATTGTTAGCTTAACCTTCTTCTTCTTCTTATTAATGCATGTGTGTGTATTTCATCAAACTGCCACCGAAAAACCATAAGAACAAGAACACAAGATGTTGGCTCTCTGCCAGGGCCAAAACCTCTATTCTCTTGAGAGGAAAGCCCTTCGGTAAATTTCTTTTATTGAAGCTTCCTATTGATCAATGCCAAACCCTAGACCCTTGATAAGAATATCCTCCAAGCACAAGCCAAGTCCTTCTTCCTTTCTACACTTTGGTTTCCCGACACTTTGTTCTCCTCCTTCCGACACTTCGTTCTTCTTTCAACTGTTGGTAGACCTTGTTGCACTAGCTCTAGAAAAGACACTTATTCTTGGTCTATGATGAGACTTCTTCCTTGTGATGATCCCTTCCTTCCTCTTGACCAAATGAACTTCTTTCTTGGTATGAATGTCTTGCAGTCCTAATTTCTCGCATGTGTAGGAGGTTTACTTGATGTTGTAGGTCCTTTTCGCCTTCGTTTTTGTACACTTCTTTGCTTGAGTAGGAGGCCTTGTAGGCCTAGTTTTAACCCCAAACAATGAGATATGGTTGACTGTGAGTTGTTGCTGTCATAACCGCAGAGACAACTCTCCTTTTCTCACACGTGTGGCTGTAACTAGCCCTAGAAAAGACTTCTAAGGCCCGATATTTCTTCCTCCTTCGTTGCACTAGAGGCTCCCTTTCTTTGCTTTAGTCACCCTTAATTCAACTTCCTTGCTCTCTAATTTCAGAGGAATGAGTGGATTGTCTTTAGAGGAGTGGACAACCTCTATATATAGAGGATTGTCCCTCCTTTAGGGCAACTTGTAGATTGCAGGTCGACTTGTCTTCTTTGCTTCATGTTAGTGTCAGTCTTTCCAGCCTTCCTCCCGTGATCAAATATACTCTTACAAAGTGATTTTGAAGTGTCAAGGTCAAATTTTGTCATTTCAGTGAGTCTTCAAGCAAAATTTGGTCACTAGACATTAGGTCTAGGGTTTGCTTTAACTCCTTCTAAAGTTGCCCAAATGCCTATCTATGTAACTATTCAGCTGAGTCTATCATCATTCATAGGGTTGTCATTATCATGTCAGTGTCTAATGAGTCATTTTACATCTTGTTCATGCTTCAGTTGTGCCTTGGCAAGTTCATTTCCCTCTCCTAGGGTTTTGAAGCCAATTTCTCTTGGACGGCCAAATCATCAACAAAACTTGTATCCAGATGTTCATACACCTTACCCTATCCTTAAAGTACCTTATCAAACACT